>JAULBM010021891.1:0-21215 GCA_032357055.1 Geukensia granosissima | reverse complement strand
GAGATGTGGCATGATTGTCCATGAGACAGCCACCCACCAAATGACAGTAGAAATTAAACTTCTACAGGTCCCATTACGGCCTTCAATAATGAACCAGAGTCCATACCATAATGGAAGCTGTAAACGGCCCCGAAAATGTGAAACTATACATAAAACACGACAATCGCATAATCTAATGTAAAAATAGTGAACATATAACAATAAATGACTAATTAAACAACGACAAGCACTGGACTACAGGTTCCTGGCTTGGGACAGGAACATTAGTAGACCTTTTTAACACTAAATGTGCGTTTAAGTCGTGATGAACAAAATATACACTTGGTCATAAATATGGAATATTGACATTTTCTGAGACAAAAATTCAACTTTGTAGACTTGCATGCAAAAACTATGAGCCAGAATGCCAAACATCTTTACGAAAATCTCATTATTTTTTCTTTAAGCACAAATTTGTTCGATTTAAGGCTAGTTTAAAGATTTCTGAAACCCACGTTTTTGTGAAAAAAAATGCTTATTTTGAAGTCCGGACAGAATCCTTTCATATGTTTTATTTCATCCAATTTTAACACTAATATTTAATTATCCTTTAATATCAGTCTGCAAGCATTATCTACCATTTCTTATGCTTGACAAAGACAAGCCATACCATTTTCTAATGTAAAGTCGAAAATAAAAATATGCCATATTTATGAGCAAGAATATACAAGTTCCGAATATTGTATTAAATGTATTGTTAATATCGTTATGTGGTCAACATTAACAATTGTCCTACAAATGTACATTTTATCAAATATCCGTCCAGTATATAATATGAGATGTGGCATGATTGCCCATGAGACAGCCATTCCCAAAATGATAGTCGAGACAACACAATATAATATGACACTGCAAGGTAGTTTAATGCTGCAGTTGGCAGGTTGTTAATGCGATAGTTTAATTACTCTATTTTTATGATCCTATTATCAAGCTTTTTTCGATAACTAAAAATACCAAATTGGGAAAACAAATGTCGTCATTACCTCAGACATTATTACTTACCAAATGCTTATCTTATAAAATGCATATTAACCAAAGTTTTAATAAATATTGATAATACTGAATTGAGGTAAACATAATCTAAGAGTTGCATGTTGGCACCAACAAAAGAAGCAATAACTAGACAATGGTATATTCAAACATGGTAGATAAGTACTTAGAGGAAGCCAACTCCAGTTGCAATGATATTTACTTTTTGCATATTGTGTTATCTGTGCTATGTTGTAGATACATTTACAACCGATAAAATATGTACACTTTTTACTTCATTTTCTACATCATTCTAAAAAGAAATGACTTATTGTCATTGTAATTCTTCTGTTAAAGTGTTTCCTGAATTCTTTTTATGTTTCTAAATCAAACTGTACTTAAAAACCAAAGAAATTCTACCAATTTCTTTTGCGTTCGTTAATTGTCGAAATGGTAACTCGATATGACAACTATGTTTGCGACGCAATGGCTTTTGGGAATGAATAACATACATTCTGTTTGTTGGTCAGAAAAGGCGATACCCAGACTCACTTTAAAAGTACATGCCAAAACATCAAAATAGTTTATCTTTAGATTTTTATTTTTATAAATGCTTGGTATGCTTTTGTGCGGTCTTCTTTACTTTTTCGCCATAGTTATAGAAAATATACAGCATGTTACTTTCATCAGTACTCAAGGAGAAAGTACAAACGTACTGTAATTTTTCAACCAGGGGCGGATCCAGGAATTTTGAAAGGGGGGCGTAAGTCTTGAAAAAATTTTTGGACTATTATTCCTATAAATGTGCCTCCCCCTTTGGATCCGCACTGTTTACTACTGTAGTTTAATACAACTTTTCCTTTTTTGGGCGGAGAAAGGGGGTGGCGTACGCCCCCTACGCCCCCCTTGAATCCGCCCCTGTCAACGGACACTAATCTCCAATAGACATATTAGCTATAAAGTATTCATTAACGGTATTGAAGCAGGAAAATGTCACTTATGACATCAAATAAGGTCATAATATCATAAGTTTTCTCTTTAGGCAAGATCAGCAGAAGTACAGGGCAACTGTTAATTTGAAAACTGATTCCTTAACGACATTTTAGTGAAGCAATGAAGATTGTGATTTTTTCCAATACAAATTATTCACTCAGCAATTTTCGATAAATTATCTTGAAACGGAGATAAAATATAGAATAACAAGTCAAAGAAATGGGTTTAACTCTTTCACACACTTGATGTGCTTGTCACAAGCCGAGAACCTGTAGTCCAGTTAATTTTTTTTTTGTTTCTATGATTTACTGTTACTTGTTGAACAATGAATATTTGACTTCCTGATTATGGTTACACTGGAATATAATCAAATTTCATTTGGGTGTCATTTATCTTGCCGTAAACAATAACGCCTTTTTACTGACGGCATATACAATATATTCAATAAAAAAATTCAGTTACATCCATGGTCTTGAATACTCATAAACTTCATAAACGACAAATTGAACAAATAGTGATAAAAGGCAAAATTTGATTTGATCTATTCATCTTTCTCCATAAAGATTCTTCCACATTGAATCATAAATTCACATTAACACTTTTTATGTGCACCTTACAGGAAAAAACTTGAAATAGCCGATTGTCTTCAGATATAAAAAGACCTCCTCGGTTATATAGAGGTTTAAATGCTCGTCTTGAGTGTGGAAAGTCGTGGTTGGGTCGACCAAATACTTTTAATTTGTATTTGCTGATTCTCCGTTAAGCACGGGATCTTTAGGAGTAAGAGCAAAGACTTGTCTGCTAAAAGTCATATAAATGTGTCTAATAGGATGGCCTGTCTCAGTTTGTGTACTTTTACTTTCGGGAGTTTTGCACGTTTAAAATCCGATCCGACACAGCGTGCTGGTTAAGCTCAAACCATTGTCCATTTACCATTCATATGCTCCCGTCATGACTATACACTAAATACATTTATATGCCGTTTTACCTTTAGATTCAATAAATCAATCACTCAGACATATAACTTGTTTCTTTCATCAGTACTTTTGGAGAAAGTACAAATGTACGGTAATTTTTCAACGGACACTCATCTCCAATAGACATATTAGCTATAGTATTCATTAACGGTATTGAAGCAGGAAAATGTCACTTATGACATCAAATAAGGTCATAATATCATAATAAGTTTTCTCTATAGGCAAGATCAACAAAAGTACAGGACAACTGTTGATTTGAAAACTGATTCCTTAACGAAATCTTAGTGTAGCAATGAACATTGTGATTTTTTCCAATACAAATTATTCACTCAGCATTTTTTGATAAATTATCTTGAAACGGAGATAAAATATAGAATAACGAGTCAAAGAAAGGGGTTTAACCCTTTCACATACTTGATGTGCTTTTCACAAGCCGAGAACATGTAGTCCAGTTAAAGTTTTTGTTTCTATGATTAGTTTCTAGTTGAACAATGAATATTTGACTTCCTGATTATGGTTACACTGGAATATAATCAAATTTCATTTGGGTGTTCTTTATCTTGCCGTAAACAATAACGCCTTTTTACTGACGGCATACACAATATATTCAATAAAAAAAATCAGTTACATCCATGGTCTTGAATTCTCATTAACTTCATAAACGGCAAATTGAACGAATAGTAATAAAAGGCAAAATTTGATTTGATCTATTCATCATTCTCCACCAAAATTCTTCCACATTGAATCATAAATTCACATTAACACTTTTTATGTGCACCTTACAGGAAATGACTTGAAATAGCCGATTGTCTTCAAATATGAAAAGACCTCCTCGGTTATATAAAGGTTTAAATGCTCGTCTAGAGTGTGGAAGGTCGTGGTTGGGTCGACCAAATACTTTTAATTTGCATTTGCTGATTCTCCGTTAAGCACGGGATATTTAGGAGTAATAGCAAAGACTTGTCGGCTAAAAGCCAAAAAAATGTGTCTAATAGGACGGCATGTCTCTGTTTGTGTGCTTTTGCTTTCGGGAGTTTTGCACGTTAAAAATCCGATCCGACACAGCGTGCTGTTTTAGCACAAACCATTGTCCATTTACCATTCATATGCTCCCGTCATGACTATACACTCAATACATTTATATGCCGTTTTATCTTTAGATTCAATAAATCAATCACTCAGAAATATAACTAGTTTCTTTCATCAGTACTCAAGGAGAAAGTACAAACGTACGGTAATTTTTCAACGGACACTCATCTCCAATAGACATATTAGCTATAAAGTTTTCATTAACGGTATTAAAGCAGGGAAATATCACGTATGACATCAAATAAGGTCATAATATCAGATTAAGTTTTCTCTATAGGCAAGATCAACAAAAGTACAGGACAACTGTTGATTTGAAAATTTGTTCCTTAACGAAATTTTAGTGAAGCAATGAAGATTGTGATTTTTACAATACAAATTATTCACTCAGCATTATTTGATAATTATCTTAAAATGGAGAGAAAAAATAGAATAACGAGTCACAGAAAGGGGTTTAACCCTTTTACATTCTTAGTGTGCTTGTCACAAGCCAAGAACCTGTAGACTATAGATTAGTCCAGTTGCTTTGATGTTTTACTGTTACTTGTGTTACATTGTATATTTGACTTCCTGATTATTGTTACACTAGGTTCTAATCAAATTTCATTTGGGTGTCCTTTATCTTGCCTTACGATGTGGATCTTTGGCCGTTGTACAAGACCTTATGGTAGCATGTAAAGTTTCTAATACATTTTGGATGACTGTCTGATTACCATTCACATATCATCTCCTAGTTATATTCAAGTTAGGCTTGAATTATGTAAAATATGCGTCCACACGTCTTTTTCGAAAGTCTTTAGAGAAACCACAGAATTCCGAAACTTCTCATCTAATATTTTATTGGATATTCCAGCGATAGAATGAAACATTACCTTCATTAAAGTATTCAATAAAAGCGGTAAAGAAAATGTTCAACAAAAAACAAATTCCTGAAAATGTAAAAAAGGGTAGAATTTATTTGGTTATTCTACTCACAATGAACTGGACATGAACAAGTTTTTTTTTTAAGAAATGAGACTGAACATACGCAAACAGCAAGCATACGTAAAGGCACTAAAATATCAAAGGAATTAATATGGCAAAGACTAACATCATCACGCAAACCATCACACAGAAAATGACTGATTGTTGATTGATTGTTTGTTGCTTAACGTCCAGTGGCAAATAATTCATGAATATTCAGGAAGAGAACAAGGTAAAAAATTATCTATATCGAAAAAGGGATCGGATGAGAAACAAAAGGGTAACGCTTTTACTGCAACTGGAAAAGGGAGTGATTGGTAGGGACGGAAAATTTAGCCTTTTGTAGCGGCATTAGCCTTCTCTTTTTCAAAAACTACAAAAGGATCTTTGGCACTCTCCGAACACGGCATCCACTATGGTCCACGGCCAAGCTTTCCGTATGTTACCTGGTTACCCCCCCCCCCCCCCAACGAGAGGGCCTCCCCTATCTACCACCTTGGGCTTGCGCTGGGTCATGTCTGTGGGTCAAGCCTTGGAGACCGCTCAGATGCCCATCACACAGAAAATGATTGAGTAACATATTACTATTAATATTTCTTTCAATAGAGATTTTTGGATCGCTCGTATTGGTATTGATCTGCAATAATGTTTCCTATTTTATGCTCATAGATTATATTACTTCTTTGAAAATTTTATTTATCCACAAAACGTGTGTGACTTTTAACTGTACAGAAATACGCATACTATGTTATTTTTTCCATGGAATTTTTTCTCGTGATTTCGAGTGACGTTAACCCTTCACATTTACTTTTTTCATCAATTAGCAGCTACGAAAGGACAATATGTTAACACAAGATTTTGACTCTTTGCTGTCTGTATCAGAGAGGCTGATTTAAAATAAATACACCCTCCCAACAACTGGACGATGTATGTTCATTAAGAATGGTAAGGTGTTTCATTTTGGTTTTTTTTTCTCATTATCCCTCAATTGCCTTAATGTTTAATTATATACCGATTCTGTCCAAATAAATATGCAATTAAAAGACAATTAGCATTGCCTTTGTAAACGTCAAATTGATATCCATTTTCGTAACAAAACGATTTTCACATTAACAACAACATTATTTAAAGAAAATTGGGGTAAAGAACATCACAAACAACAACAAAAATAACCAATAAAAGCAAGACAAAAATAAAATTCAGAAAATAAATACAACCACCTAACAACAGGTTCTTCAACACGCAGACCCGTCCGAGTCGAAAGTCGCGCGAACAAGTCGTCTGCACTGCCCAGGTTGAGACAGTCGACCCCTCTCCCTTTGGGCAGATGACCTGAATAGGAACAGGCACAAAGTTCCATGCCCACTTCTTAAAATGGCAATGTTCGCTTTTAGCTACACAATTTTGTGCTGCTTTCGATTTGTTTCAAAATAGTTTAATGTTTCTAAAAAAAATATCATAGTAAAAAGTTTTTATATTGAAAGAGAGCGTAATGAATAAATCCATGTACGTTATCATTGTTTTAACCATCAATCATAACGAGGGGTTTTGCGTAGTCTGCATAAAGCTGTCAAAGTGTTATTGGTAATAGCCAGAAACCTGAAGTTTAGATTTGTTTGTCTCCTATTTCTATAATGATTTTAAGTTGTTGAAACGATGTACCACGAATTTCTGTTTCAGAGCAGGGGCAAAGAAATAGGCCTTTCGGTTTCTCCGCTTCTAGATAAAACCACTGACAAACGTGTCCCTTGTTTGGGCGGGATATTTCAATACTCCAACCATCCTGAAGGGGCTACTCGGTTTCTCCTCCTAAAGGGGTGA
The DNA here is from genome assembly GCA_032357055.1 of Geukensia granosissima. Taxonomy (NCBI): domain Eukaryota; kingdom Metazoa; phylum Mollusca; class Bivalvia; order Mytilida; family Mytilidae; genus Geukensia; species Geukensia granosissima. The sequence goes on along the minus strand of JAULBM010021891.1, from coordinate 14,367 downwards.
CCATTGGTTGGAAGGGAGGTATACATTCTTTTAAAAAATATTCGAAGGTGACGCTATAAAGTCAGTCCCGTGTTGGAGGCATGCTACGCTTTCAGCAAGTTAAAGACCCCTTTGCAACAGCTCGTAATGAGTGGTCGTTGGTGGCCAATCATTAAGAATTAATTTACCGCCCCTACCGGAAGTTCCTGTGGCTGGAAAATTCCCCGGACATGACCCAATAAGGCCTATCCCGTTTATAACTTCCAATCAATATCTATCAAAGAGTATTTGGAAATATTTAAAGTATATAAAGGCAGGCAGTAAGAGTCAATGCCACACAGTAGATTTTAAAACTTCAGATATATAAAGATATCTACATGCTTAGTTTCAACTGATGCATTTCATTACATATCGTGCATTTGATTATATATTCTTGTGTTGCTTACAAATGTGAAGGTCGCACGCCATAGTTTTCACCATACATTTAACAATTTGCAATTCTTCCAAAATAAATATGTAATTAAAATCTGATTAGCGATGCTATAGCATTTAAAGGTCTGATATGACATCCCTTGCGTCACAATACGATTTTCTTTTTAGTAAAAACAAGAGGTGTAAACAATCATGGGCAGTAACATTCTATGCAATTAACATCCAACAGAATGCGTGGTTGTAAAGCAATTTTTTTTCTACCATAATATTTGTACTGTCAAGGCTAGGCTGCTGCCAGAAATACTTCTCAAACATGGGTATGTTCTCCTCGGTTAATTTCACTTTAGACTTATCATAGTCTTCATCACTTATTTTGTCCGATGTGGAATTTATGTGTTCTAGATAAAAACTGATCGTTTCCTTAAAATTTAGAGTAGCGGATTTACATCAAACTTGCTGAGAATGGACAATAATTTACCATTCTGTCAATCTCCCTTATATATATCTCAGAGTTTGGAATGTGGTGTTAGATACGATATTTTTTCCGCCGTCTCTTATCGGTCAACTCTTTATCGACAGATTTGTTAACAAATTTAAAATATGGTCGTTGTATGAATTTCAAAATGGCAGTTTAGAATTTTCACCTCGAAAATGGCAAATACATTTCACGTAGATTTCTGAAATATCTTCCGATATTTAAATATCACTTCCGCTTAGTGCATGTGTCTGAGAACATGAAGTTAAAAAATATTTTCATTTTGATATTCTTTTACTTAATAAAATCTGATGGGATACTTGATCCCGACAAAATATTTTATATAATTTGCATCAAAACCAATTTTATTTCAACACAGCGGATTTAGGTAGATAAATGCATATAAACTTTATAAAAATGTTCAATTGCATGAAAAGTATAAATGATTTGATTAGTTTGCATTGTCTACGATAGGGTTTCTCTAAATCAAATTAAAATTCTTGTCAGCAAAAAAAATTCTAGCCACAAAGGACTACACTTGGGTATCGAAATGACCCTTTTGGTTCCTCCATTTGGAGGAAGGACCTGTATATAAATATTCGCCCACAATGGGTTGCTCGGTTTTTCCGCCAGTAGGTGGAATGCTTTTTAAAAAACGCTCGCCATTTCTGCGGGATGTACAAATTCTCAACCAATGTCCTGATGGACGTTAACAGTCGGACCAGTGTTAAAGAAATGCAATTCTCTATGGATATAAAATAATTTTCTGCATCTTTTCGTCAAGCAATTGAGCAATTTATAGCTTGGAATTCCCAGAAGGTATTTTAAATTTTAAAGAATTATAACAATACGTTTAGGAAAATTTAAAGTGGTTAAGACTGATCTTTTAACCGTAAAGGTTGGGCTATGGTTTTTCCATTTGGGTATTGGTTTTTGAAGTGCTTAGCTTGTCACGTAAAATAAATTAATATTTTTAATCTTCAAAATTGTGCAGTAAACAAATTATATATTGACAATATGGTTCAAAGCGTTAAAAAGAAAGAAATATGATTTTTCAAATTCAGTATTTAACCCCTATTTGTAATAAACAGATAACTAATTGCGAATTTATTTTATAATCCCCACTAACATTTTGTAATCCCACTAACTGCATTAGTGTAAAATACAGTAGAAGATAAATTAATACCGCGACTAAAATTTTGTTAAGCCAGTCGAAACTTATTTCTCAGTTCTATTTTGTGAAAAAATAGGTGCGAAAGAGCAAAATTGTTGGTTTTAATTTTTTTCTTGAAATTGCAAACTATTTAAGCGCAGCCTCAAAAATTGCTAGGAAAACAATAGTTTTATTTTTTCCATTATCTTTGTATTTTTATAGGAGCGAGCGATCATATTTTTATTTTTATACCTAGGAATAACAGTGAAAATTTCTAAACAGTAACATAAAAATGGAGCGAGTAATTTTTTTTTAATTTTGAACCCACAATATATAAGAAGCGAGCGAATCCAAAGAATTATTAATTAATTTTGAGCAGCTTTAAAATAATTTGACTTGCCTACATCTGGGAGTATAACTCTAAGCCTACATGAAAAAAGTCCACACAGAAACATTTTGTTTTCAGTTTCAATGGCCTTAGAAATTGTATGAATCGCGAATTCATTTTTTAATGATTGAATTGAAATTTTCCTTAGTACATTTGTAGTTCATTGCACATTTTGAGTAAAATATACCTAAATCTGTGATATCTAGTGGATACCTAGAGGAGAATCCTACAATTGCGAAAAATGTTTAAAATTTAGAGACTTCCAAGGATAAACTCCTACTCGTTGTAAAGAGCTCTTTATCTCTCCATTTGAATGACAGGTATATACAACAAGTCTGTATGTCTGTCTGTCTAATGACAGTCCAAACATCGAATCATATAAAAAATATTAGAATAAGCTCACTAAACTAGTTTAACCCCACTACATGTCTCAGGTGCCTATCCTAAGTTAAGCGTAGTCAAAGGTTTGACTTTTATTAGTTGTTTTGGTACATGTATGTTTTTTTTTTAGAATATTCAGTTGAAAGCAGTATTATTTAACGTACATGTATACGCGTTAAATTTATTCAGGGCGATTTACAGTTTTTCACATGGAGTGATATTCCACCCTTTAGACCTCTAAATTTGTATATTTGTCTTTCTCGTGATTGGGTGTGATATCTTTAACATTTACCCCATATCTTTCCAGTTTCGTATTGAATCTCCAATCGCACAGGCAAAATGCATGTATCAAGCTATTTTTTGTAGCCCAGTTTTGGGTGGTTAAACTTCCCGGAAAATGTGTTCAGCATGCAATTAAACATCATCAAGATATCGTTAATTACAGTTAATATTATTGAATACTGTTGTATGATGCTTTTCTTTTTGTAAATAGTATTATTCTCACCAAAACGAGGTTATTTAAACCTTCTAAAAATTTGGGCATCCTAATATAGATTTAAATTAGAATAAAACTTGGTAAACCATGGAGAAAATGAAACAACGTAAAGTTTATTTTTATGAAAATGTTTGTCGTTCCTATAAATAAAATTTTATTTGTGCAAATTTTGCTGCCGACGAGTCACTGATTTGGTTGTACTTTTACCTCTAAAGTACATTTCACCAAAAAATTGTCATGCGCAATACGACTTTAAAATAAAGAATGAGAATTATAATAAAGAAATGCATACCCCTTAGCTCGTTTAAATATTCTTGGCTTTCACATACATAGAGAGCTTAGGAATTTCTTTTTTTTCTAAATATTATTTGTAAAGTACTTTTTCAATACTAAAGCGTCTATAAACGTTTTATTAAAATAAAGGATATGAAACATATACCAGAAAGACGGCAAACCATCCGTTATTTTGATTTTTAACAAAAAGCGCGTTTCTGTATTGACCTTAATCAGGTATCCAAAACATTGAAATACAATAATTTCTTGATTTTCTAGACAAAGACAAAATCGATACACCAACATAAAGATGAATACAATTTAGGAAAGATACATTCAGGACGTGTTGAATGTTTTAACAATACCAAATATTTGCCTTATATGACCTCCTTGTTCAGGGGAAGCAATCGAATTGCCATGGGAAGGTGTTTTTTATTTACTGAAGGAAAGTTGAATAAAAGATTTCGAAGATACCACAAGGGCAGACAGAAATCTTTAAAGACAAGACAGACAAGAACGTGGCCAACAACAAAAGAACAAAAGACAACCATAGAACTCATAACACTACACTGAAAACCAAAGTTAGACTAACACAAACCCTGCAAAAACTAGGGTGAGTTCAGGTGCTCCGAAGGGTTAGCAACTCCTACTCGACCAGTGGCACCGTCGTGTTACTCAGTAGAAAACAGCCGTCATAAATTTAAGTTCACATAATGAAGATTTTGCACTCTTTTATCTCTTTTATATCGTGTTTGCTTGTATTCATTACATAAAAGCTGGTCGTTGAAGCGATTATGGTTCAATGTACGTTTGGTGATTTTCGTGACATCTGTTAGTAATCGTAGTCGTACATATGGGCCTTCGCAATTTGCTGCATGTCCTTTGCATTCAATATTTCTATTGGATATTTAATATTCCAATGGTTTGAAGAGCGATTTCTGCCAACTACAAAAGTAAATGTATACAATTCCAATCAAAACATTAGAAGTTAACATGGAATGCGCAAACATGTATAAGTATTAATTTCCGTAGAGCTAGACACTGTTTAATAAAAGGTGTACCAGTACTTGCAATAAAATAACCTTGGTGCTTTAAGTTTGTAAGATTAAATAGTGTCCGTCGTGAAAAATTACATGTCCTGAAGACAACGAAACAGAGGCCGGTATAAACATATAGTCCTCGTGGTTTTTCTAAACGCATATATATTTATGGAAGGAACGACACTTTATTCTATACCTTTATTACCAGTAAAAGCATTGGCAAATTAAAAAGAAAAAAACGTGAAGAATGCAATCTTAGTTTGATTCACCCTACGACCGGTTTTATTCTGAGAATTCAATTTTATTTAAAGCAGCTAGTTGTGTTTTAAAATGTTTAAAGTGCATTTTAGCATATTTACATGTACATCTGTGCAAAGAGCAGATTATCATCCATATTGCTTTCAATAGTCCTGCTGTGTGCGAGTTGTTCATATCGATCTATTTTCCATTTTGATATCTACTTGTATAGTATTATAAAGCCTGTTTACATTTGTTAACGTCTAGAATATGAAGTTATCGATTTACTAGAGCTGAATGAATTGACTCGATGTAATCTGTCTTTTATCACACACTGTATTTTCATTCACAACTTTCACCCCTTAAAAGGTAAACAGTGTACTATATTAATCCATCGAAAAGTACTATAGGCGGAGTTAACGGTGAGCCACGCCCCTGATAGTATTTAATAGACGTTCAGTAGTAAAAATTGCAAATAATAATTGCCATTCAATGGACTAATGTTAAAGAGTAGTTAATAAAATAACAAGACGTTTAAAAGGTAAGTAATTTTTTTACATATACAATCTCGCACTAGGCAAAATATTACTATTGTTTTTAATCAATCCTGGAATATCTGTTTTACAATTTCTTACTGTTTGCTGTGATGTTTTGGAAAAAAGCACATGTTTCTGTATTTCTTAATATATTTTATCTTTATAAGCAATAATTGCATCCTGACACAAACTGCAAACGTCCACGAGTTTCCAAAAGCAGCAACATAAAAAACTGTTATTACTAGAAATTAAATGTGGAACTTTTAAAAATATGCAGTTAACATTATATTCTTTTTTTTACAGAAGTTAAAGGTTTGTTTTTTATAAATTGCCGAAAACTTGGTTTCTAAAATGCAAACAAACTGTAGCCCATGAATTGTACGTCTTGGTGAATTTTTATGTTTGACACTTTTGTTTCACAAAATTATGGTAATCTGTTCGAAAAGCTTAAAATAACCCTCGCAATTTCTCAAAAGCCCTCAAAATTGCATGCATACATGTAGATGCACATGTAGCACATAGAATAACTATATTGCATGTTAGTTGTCGATACTAACAGATCCGTACGAAGAAGTTTCCCCATTAGGCACTTACATATACTGAACATCAATACTTCAACAACTAATATACAAGTCCTATAAGGAAAATAAAACGATAAATAACGATAATGTCTGCGAAAAGAAGAGACCTAAGTGAAATATACGTGTCTGACAAAAATTCTTTGATCATACAGAGGAATTCAAATTACTAGGAAGTATACCTACAGTGATTGTTTTTTGATAATTCCCCATATAAACCTTTTCAGAGAAAAAAAGGACTACACATCATCTGAAGTGTACTTGGGCTTAAGATTTTGAAAAACAATTGGAATTTTTATTCCATATATACCAAAATATTAATACAATTTTTAAATCAATAATTGAGGAGGGTGTTTGTTGGTTTGTCTATTTGATCTTCTTACTTGTTCAACTCTAAACATGCATCTACTAAATGTATTATACTCAAAATCGAGTCCCTTTCGAAACTAAATGTACCTGACAGTCTTAACTTGAACAGTTGTTCCCTATAGTGCTTGTCGACTGTGCTTTAGTTTTGTAACTTTAGTTGTTGATCAAGTACATAGACAGATTGAATATGGTGTTAACATTCATGACACAAAGATCTCATATATACAAGTAAATAAGGGAATTTTATTAAAATTATTTGCATGGTTTCCGCTGATATACATGTGTAATTGATGTCAAGGATATTTGCGGCTAATCAAAATATTTGGAACCAGAGTACAGCAAACCAAAGTGGTAAACTGCCTACAAGACTAGTATAGTTTATTTCCTCATCTGTAATTTTTCGGCAGCAAATGAAGTACAATTTATGATAAAACCGAGTACAATTCTCCTGACAACACCTTTTTTGTACTTTGACACAAAAAATGAAATAAATGTATACATATATAGACATAGCACGCACCTGTTACACCTATATACATCAGTGTATCTAATCAAAGAATAATTATAACAAGAAAACAAGTTTTTTACACAATATCTGATGTCATCAATGACGTCCAGAATATTTACCATTGTGAGTGAAGAAAAAAAGTTGGTGACATCATTTTGAGATTCGAAACTAAAACGGCATTGGTTAAATTCTCTGTTCATGTATATATGTAACACATCAATATTTTTGCGATATTTTCACAAATCTGCAGACCAGCAGAACTAATGTCTAAGTCGGTCAACCTGTCCAATGTTTGAATTAAGGAATTATAGTTTTGTGAAAACTGTGTGTTTGAGATAAGCACAATACAAGTACACAAATAAATAAATGAATTATTATTTACTATGATGTTCATGCCATCCTACACTCAACATATACCGTCTTTGTATAGTGTATTTTATGTACGGTGGTTTACCAATTTTGAATTATATTAATGAATATGTAAATATGTAAATAAAGGCAAATTGTATACTGAGTCGAATATTGACTCCAAAGTTTTAGTTCATGTAGTATCACTTATTAATTCCCTCTGTTTTTTCTTGTGGCTGGAGTGCAATCTCTCTGACATTTATCCCTTATATGTTTATTTTCTTATCCATCAAGAGAACAATACTCATTTTAAATAAACATTTATCTATAATTACGAAACTACTGTCCTATATTGGGATGGGCGGGGGTAAAGGGTAGGTAGACCTGGTACCATGTAAAAACGACGATACGTGTATGTCTAATAAGTAGGTAAGGTCAGGGCCATATTTCGTCCAAATTTTAGATTTTGTAACACACCAATTAGTTGTTTTGAAAATGCTGTTTTTAACCGTCTTATGACACTTCATATTTCATACTTAAATAAATTTTCATCATTTCCACAAATCAACAAGGCACATTTGACAATTAAAACACGAATATAACTTTTTCGTAAAAAAAAACCATTGATCTGAGTACACAAAAAACAGCACGGAGATATTGAACTGAACATTTGTACTTGATAGATCCTTAATTGTGCAATGTTAGATTCTATTTTTTGTTTGATATAAAAAACATCGACAACATTGTATCCATTAAAATATTGTTAGTATTTTCACATTTGAAGCAATTTCTATCGGCCCTATGACCGTTATACAACCAATTTAACTAAAAATGTTGGATTTTCTTTTTATATTTTTTTTTCAATACAAACGATATAGAGTAATATATAGATTAAAGAAAGTATTCATTGTAAATTACTGAACCAAAATCATTGCTTAACGATCATATTCATTTAGAAGTGATCATATTTGAATTTTGTCGTACATTTTCTAATCATCATAGAAATAGTCTTTAAAAATGCAGCATATTAAATGAAAATAAGTACTTTTTGCCATATTCACACTTCCCTGAAGTTTAAGTGATCATTGATTGATTGATTGATTGATTGCTGCTTAACGCCACGGCGGCAATATCTCAGCCATATCGTGGCGGGAACATACATATCATATAGTTAATAATAAAACAAACTAGTAAGATCAACATCATAGTGATCAAGTTTAAACATCATTTAAAATAAATATGAACTGTGCCTTTATTTCACCCTCGCCAAAAGGACACTTAATTATTTCTGCTGTTTAATAACAAACTCCGAAACAGAAATGATACGTCCTAACTTTAGTTAAAATATAAAATTAGGAGATGTGGCATGATTGTCCATGAGACAGCCACTCACCAAATGACAGTCTATAGAATTTAAACTTCTAAGTTGAGGTTCGAACGTTGACCGCTGTTTTAAGCTTGTGTTAATTATATGAAACCATAGCAATCAAAAGTTCATGTGAAAAATCATTTTTATATGTCAATGCATGCTGTCCAACTTTATATTATTTTTCCAAGCGGTATTTGCAAAATTTAAGTAGATACATGTAAAAAAAAATTATGTTTACCTATAAAATTAACTAACATAACAATAGGGTCTATATTTGCATAAATAAATATTTTGTCATTACCTGATTTAGTTTTTTTATTATATTATAAGTTACAAGAAAAATCATTTCGCTTGTTTTGCTAACAGAATTTTTACGATATAATCATGAAATATCCATTTTGGATTTTTCATGGTTTAACAATATGACTTTATCACATGAAACCTCTTTTATGTAAATATCCAAGGTTTAAAATCGTGGTTCAGTCATCATGTGACAAAACTATGTTATTTTTATAATTTCAACAATTTCTGGACACAGACGATCAGATTTGTTTCATTGGATAGTTAGAAAGAAAAAAAAATATTGAAATTCAATACCAAAGAAAATGAAAACTCTAAAAAATTATGAAAATAAGACCACATTCCAGACACACACACACACACACACACACACATCATTCAAGCAATCAGTATAATTGAAATGCTACCATAAAATTCAATTTCATTATATAGTTATTATTAATTCAATTCTGAAATTCAATTCCACTTCACTTTCAATTTCAATTCAATTTATTTCAATTCTGAAATTCAATTCTTTTATTTATAATATTCATAATTAGTTATTATTATGATCATTACAAATGGCGCAATAAAACAATGAAAAAGCACATCATGTATTTGTCTACATGCAGGAATCAATACAGTATATTTTAAAACAAGATAAAATTTTAAAAATCAATTATAGGCTAAAGTTTGTCCTTTTTTATGGAAAGCATATTTACTTTTATGGTATATTTTTAGCGAAGAGTACTTATCATTCTGACTTTGCATTGATCTAAGGGACCTCCTCAGCGTGTATAAAGACATCTTCTTAATCAATTTCAAAAAATGTTTTATTAAATTCCAACTTGAAGATTTACATTCTAGTCCTAAGAACTTGCCTTTATACCCCAGCTGAAAGTCCATAAACTGTTTAATCATAATAAAATTTCGTGTTAATCAATTTATATGGCTATTATGCGGATCAGATATACAACACAGTTACGACGTGGCGTGAAAAAGGTTTATCAACCAAATCTTGCATATTGCAAGCCCCTACCTACACCGATTAAACGATAAGTGATACCATTGTCCGTCCTTTTATTACAAATGTGGACCAAAGAGGACATTCGTAACTTATCATAACTCTCGTATTCATTCCTGGTCAATCATTTAATTATTTATAACAATAAACCTGTGATATTATCATATATTAAGGTAGATATCATCTCAATTTGTCAAAATATTGATTTACAGAAACTGATTAAATGATATATATCATTTTGTACCGACCAAAAGTGCTGGTGACTCTTTAATAGTCGGTGACTTTAATAGTTATTTTATGCCAGTGTTATCTTTTATCTTTTTTATTTATATTTTGTCTACAGCTTATAGATATTTCAGTTATTTAAACAATGAAAAATTAAATGATAGGACTTTAACAAAAGTTATAGTAGATGACCATCTATACGACCACACCCTTAAATTGTCTATAAATATATTAACATTCTAAAAATAGTATGTACTTCAAAAATGTTTTTAAGCTGAACAATATATTTTTTTTTCTTGTCATAATAATCTGACTTAATACATGCACCTGCTTAATTAAGGTCAATGCGTTTTCTAGATATGGTATTTAAAAAAGACACCAATACATGCAATTGTTGAAGTACTATAAGCTATTCAGCAAATATTTATAAACTTATTCCTCACTTGTTCTTTGAAACGTTACGAAATCAGGACATTGCCAAGAAATGGGAGCGAAAATTATATTTCGTAGCTAACCTTTAGCAATGTAAACTACAAGTTTTTATGGGCGGAAGTGAATCTTAATTTTTTACCCGCGTACTTACTTTCAAAATTAACGCCACAATGACTACCGAATGTTATCTCCCGTATGTTGTATCCATATTTTAAGGTGTAACGTCTCACCAATAGCAAAGGAAAATCGGGACACAGAATTCGCAATAAAAGACTTCATACCAACAGGAAGTCGAACCCAGTAGAAATAGTTCTACATGTACCGTGTGCAATACAGAGAATGAACCCTTCCGTAATTTTAGTGGTTTAGATGTTTTATATAATATGCACAATATGTTGCTAATTAGGTACCTGATGACCCTGCAACCAGACCTCTCTGTCCATTCATTAGCCTTCATTTAATTTGAACTCTTTACTATAAGGTTAGGGTTTTAAGTTCGTTGTTTTAAGGGATAAGTTAGAGTTAAGCCTAGTGTAAGGATTAGGGTTGGATTTAGGGATTTAGGGATGAAATAATCTATAAGAAATGTTCCATCGGAACTTCTGTTATGAGGAACAAATATACGGTGACACATGGGCAGTTTATAATCTTTAAATGAGAGGTGCTTTTAAATTAAATGAGGGTTCATATATATTATAACAATGATGTCTTGATATTTTGTTAAAATTTTGCTTTGTTATCTGAAAGTCTGTTTCTTTCGAAAACATTGTACATAGTTGCACTATACAGTGCACAATGTATATAACGACAAATTGTGTACATCACGTATGACATTACGACATGCGGTGAACTGTAATTACACGTAATTGCCTTAATTCGTCCTCATAAATCCTTTGTCCGTATTAACCACTAGGCATGTGACCTCATAGGTGTACTTTAAACCTAAAAGTGCAAATCCAAAAATTTATGAGTTATTTAATTGCTGTAATACGACATTTGTTAATGTTTCATGTAAAAAAAAATAAACAAGTTACACATGTAAATATATCACGCCGTATTTTGTTTATTGTTCTACAATGTACTTTTCTGAATGTTTTAATAAACGTTGAAGAAACAGATTGATGTTTTTTGTAAAGAAATCTTTCAATTTTCGCTCTGCAGCCTACAGGTTAATATTCAGCAATGCATATTGCGTTCTTTTAATCATAAAGCTCTATATTTGATCAAAAAGCACAGTTTAGGGGCGCATCGGTTAATGGTTTTGCAAAAATATAATATTTTGCCGAATTATCGACCCCTTTTTTTCTCGAGGCGTCAACAGAAACACGGTGTCGTCATTTTTTAAAAAATTTTTGTCCCAAGGAAAAATCCTTGCATGAAACTCAAAAGAGATTAAAAGTGCCATTTACTTTAAACATAATGATGGTCATAGATACTTTTGATAAAGTAATTGATGTTTGAATTGCAAATTTATGTGGTTTTGCTTTTAGATCTACGTTGGCCTCCCAAGTTTTCATACTGTCGTGGTTATTTGTAAGAACCAATCTTTGGCATTCTAGCCTAAAGTCCGCTTGTATAATCTAAAAGTACGACTATTCAATCCACTACTTGTGACAAGAGACGTTCAACCACATCTCTATTTATTTTATTGATCACTTATATTGTTTAAATTTTTGAATCCGATTCTTTTATATATTATATGTTTACTTTAGTAAATATACACTTGAAAATGAAAACCATGTAAGCAAATGACCACCTACTATCGAAACAAACAATATATATAAATACATAAACAAGCCAACTACCTATATTTATAATGCCTAATTATGTCTATTATAGGCGTAATTTGTTTACTTATTAGTATGATTTAAAAGTCCAGAATAGTATGCAAGTATGTGGGAGAACCATATACAATACAAAACAAACTCGGAACAAACAAACAAAAAACAATTCGGAAACTTCAATTCCATGCACCAACTCATCTGAAAGCAAGTGCAAAAAGGGTAACCACACTCATCCAAGAGTAGTTACAATTGTTCGAATCCCTCAGCTTTGTCTGAGGTATTATGAGGTGCAGAAAGGAAACTCAGAAAACCTTAAGCATACACGGGTGTGTGTTTCCGGTATCAGTTGTTATTTTAAATTGAAGTTTCCCCTGTTGTCTGTTTGATTTGCTGTATTTGTGTTCTTTATTTTGCCCAATTTGTTATCTTTTTTAATTACCATAATCTAAATAATTTATCTGTTGGCTAAATTTGATTTATCTAGGTACAGGCATTTTCAGAACACGACATTACAGCTTTGATTTAAACCATTATCTTGTGGACTAAATATGTGTTAACGTTTGGATTGCGACTGTGAATACTTAACTTTTTGCATAATGGATTAGAAAAGTCAATTCATATGTTTTAACTTTCCAATTTCATTTTTATCCTGAAACAACAAGAAATATAAAAAAATTTATGAAATAGTACTAAACAACTTAAGTGAGGTACGAGTTTTTACTCCGTGTTAACGTCCTCACTGTGACTTTGAGATGAAGAACAGCAATTAAAGCGCTGTTCCATTGCTTGGAATTTACTTGTACATACTAGTATGAGATTTTTATGTCACCATTTCCCCCTTTTTCTATGTCAGAACTTTACTATAATTCTTTGAATTTTCCTAATAAACATAAAACAACAACTTGGCCGACAGTTTTTTCAACAGAGAAAATATAATTAAGATTTCAATGATTTTTCACCAGTTTTTACAGAGTTATTTCCCTTGCTTAATGCAAAGTTCCATAGGAAATTTCTTTTGGCTCGAACTCGTTTTACATGCATTATTTTATCTGGGATTTTTTTTTCTGGTGAATATTTATACTATTCTGTAAACAAAAATGTGTAAATATCTTCTGTTGCAATTAGTTTGAGGTTGGGGTCAAATGTTTGCTAGAATGACTGGACTGTAAATCTAGATATGAAGCAGATTTTGTGGTGTCTGTGGTCTCCTTGATTTCAGTTCGCTGGGATATATTTGGTCGAGATGTTCACTGAACGTAGGATTTTTAAATGACAAAACATTATCGATATAGCGAAAGTAAAATTTTGGTCAATTTCTTTTTGTTATTTCACAGGAGTCAATGAAATCTGCAAGTCGGCTAGTAAGGGCGCAGTATTTGTGCCCATTGGAATGCCAACGGTCTGTTGAAAAACTCGCACACCAAATTCTACAAAAACGTTGTCAATTAGAAAGTCCAGCATTTTGACAATATCACCTTCACTGTATATATTAGCATAAGTGGTGTGTTCTCTAACAAAGCAAGACATCTTTTTACCCTAAACCAAATACTTATATCTACGATTTACATTTTGTTTCACAAAATACTAATGTATCAATTTATTCAGACGGTCTTTAATTTGTGAATGTGGAATAGTGGTATAAAGGGTAGAAAAGTCAAACGGTTGAATACTTGTACAAAATTTTAAAGAATCGGATTTGGGGTATTGAAATAGATCTTTCGAATATTTTAATATCCACATTTGATTTACACCGCTTGCGGAATACACTTTATCATAGTACTTTTGAAGGCCCTCCTCGACTGTTGACGGAATAGTTGTAAGGTTTGGTGGAGCACCTGGATGATATAAAGTTCGAAATGGAATTGTAAACATGCAAACGGACTGGAAAAGTGAGCTAAACTTAGGAAAAGTCATTATCATGAATATATTGATTGATAGATTGATTGTTGTTTAACGTCCAGTGGCAAATATTTCATGCATATTGAGGACGGAAACAAGTTAGCAAACAATAAATCAGTATGTAGACTGTAACAAAGGGACCGGTAAGGGAGGGACTTTTAG
>JAULBM010021869.1:0-11334 GCA_032357055.1 Geukensia granosissima | reverse complement strand
AAAGTCCATATAAGTGTATGAGTGTAAAACAAAATTATTTTACAAGAGAAATTTTAAAAATGTTTTAATTAATATGTAATACATGAATAAATTTTCCATGGGATCAAGACTTTTTTGTCTTTTTATCCCAGATTTTCCATATTAAAAGCATCAAATTAAATTCGGTTTATTCCCAGTTGGTCTATTCCCAGTTGGTCTACTCCCAGTTGGTCTACTCCCAGTTCGTTTACAGAGAGAAAAAAATTGTTATTCCCATTTGGTCTACTTCGAAAAAAAATCTTTATTTTTATCTTATAAAAGATTTTATATTTATATTATGAAATCAGATTTAATTATATTTTGTTGTCTGAATATTTTTTTGTAATTTTGTTAAAACTGCTTGTTGAAGATAAACTGTTAATTAAAAACCATACTTTTGAGTTCATATGGAATGGCTTCATCCCTTCAAACTTGACAAATTCATTTTCTTTATTTACATGTTCATCATATTACAATTAGGATTTGATGATAATTGTTATGATTTTATGGTTTTAGTTCAGAAAACCATTATTTGTTTGTATTGTAATGAGAAAGGGTGCAACATACATAATGATAATTATTTAAATGTTCAGGTTAACAAAAGATTGTTTATATAACAATTTAACTTTCAATAAATGCCTGTCATTGATAGAAATTGCCGGGAGCAAATTTACAAATACACCCAGAAAAATAACTATTAAAATTTTTTTCATCTAAAATGATTAAATAAATTATATGATGTGAAATAAAGTTATATTTTCCATTCTTCATTTTAGGAAAGCCCTTCTTTAACCAGAGTAGACCAAATGGGAATAATTAGTTTTTTAAGGTAGACGAAATGGGAGTAGACCAACTGGGAATGGTCAAATAGTAGACGAACTGGGAGTAGACCAAATGAGAGTAGACCAACTGGGAATGGTCAAATAGTAGACGTACTGGGAGTAGACCAAATGAGAGTAGACCAACTGGGAATGGTCAAATAGTAGACGAACTGGGAGTAGACCAAATGAGAGTAGACCAAATGGAATGGTCAAATAGTAGACGAAATGCGAGTAGACCAACTGGGATGTTACCCAGTCACCCTATTTTCTATAAAAAGCATTAATAATGTATTATGTAATACGGATCTTCAAGGACGATACTCCAGCTAAGCTATCGTTTTCATAGCATAGAAACGACATTGGTTAAGAGTTGCATTTTATGTCAAATTGAAAATCCTGTTTTTTTCATATTCTTTACCTCAGTTTTCCGCAATCGTGATTTATTTTACAAAAATAAATAAATATATATCAGTTTTAAAACGTCACCAACATTTAACATAACCTCTGTGACAGTAGGGGTTAATATAAAATAATACGGTATAAAATACAATTTAAAAAAGTAACGTTTTTAAAAACTTGTATGTTTTTCATTAAATATATCAGATCAGATGTTCTTCCGCCTCTAAATCAGTTCGAGCTTTCGGCCCGACTCACTTTCTCTTCTAGATATACACGAGTGACATGCAAAATATCAGCTATCTTTAGAACATATTTGACTTGAATTTACGATGGTCCGTTCGGGAACATAATTATGAAGCTGATCTTTTTGAAGTAGACTGTATTTGATTGTTTTGTAGTCTCTCTTTGTTTAGAAACAGGAATATTTTTCTATCTTCTACAGTCAACGTTTGAGATTTACAAAAGGAATTCGAAGATACCAAAGGGGCAGACAGAAATCGTTAAGTCGTAAGACAGACAAGACCATGGCCTACAAAATGAAACGAAAGACAAACAAAGAACACACAACACTATACCGAAAACTAAAGTTGAAGTAACAGGAACCCTACAAAAACCAGGGTGATTTCAGGTGCTCCCGAAGGGTAAGCAACTCCTGCTCCACTAGTGGCCCCGTCGTGTTACCATAAATTGCAATGCATTGGAATTTTGCTAGAATATTGAAATGTATAGAATTGCCGCGTGAGGCCCATTCTGAGCCTGATATTCTTAGTCGAGGGTGGTCGGAAAATAGAAAATAGATAGATAGATTGATTGATTGCGGGCAATAATTCAGCCACATTCAGAACGAGAACAAGTTAACAAACAAAAAATCAATATGTAGACTGTGCGCAAGGGACCGGTAACTAAGGGACTTTTATACTGCCACTGGAAAAATTACGGGTTTGCTTAGGGCGAAAAATTTAGCCTTGTAACTGAGATACCCAGCAACTATTCTATCCCCCGGCACAAACTTTGCTAAGTGGAGTTCGAATATTTATGACATTTATACATCCTTTAGCAGGGCGTTGTACCTGCAGGCGGAGAAACCAAACGGAATATTTTTACAAGGGTAAAATCTACCACGCATGTGACTCATGTGTGGGAAATCACACATGTGTAAAATGTGTGAATTCCACGGCTGTGTCACATATGTGTACCATATATTCACGCATGTAGCACATATGTAATACATGCGTGCCACGCATGTGTCACGGGCGAGAAATTTCACACGTATTTCATACATGTATGTGTTGTCCATCTCTCTCAATGTCTTTATTTATAACGTTAAAACTTGTTAAACATAAGTAAATTTACACGCATGTGTCACATGTCTGACATACTTTGTCTTAATAACATGCGCGTCGCACGCGTGTGAAACACATGTCAAATGAACAGTTGACGACAGTGACCTTTTATCACACTTACATGCACATGGATATTTAGAGGAGAATTCGGCGTTTTCGAAGGCGATATTCATATTGTCACCCTGGCATGATAAAATTGAAAGTTTATTGTGATTAAAAAACTCAGTTGGCAACATCATGTGATCTTTAATAGTTGTACAAATCAAAAACAACGCTAAATAATAATAAAATTTTAAAAACTGTGGTCTTCACTCAACAAAAGTCCAAAAATGAGCAATGTAAACTCTTGCTCATAAATATGGAATATTTTTTTCGACCTGACATTAGAAATAGGCATGGCTAGACTTTGTCAGACTAAATTATTATAAATAAATGGCAAAAATTGTTTGCAGTATGATATAAGAGGATAGTTTAATAATAAAATTGAATGAAGTAAAACATTTGAAAGGATTCTATCCGGAATACAAAATAAGCATTTTTTCACTAAAATGTGGGTTTCAGAACTCATATAACTATCCATCGGACAAAAATCTAAAATCGGACACTTTTGTAACTTGAAGTAAAATAATGAGATTTGCGTAAAGATTTTTAGCATTCTGGCTCTTAGTTTTTGCATGCAAGGCACAAAAGATGAATTTTTGACTCAGGAAATGTCAATATTCCATATTTATGACCAATTAAGTGTATACCAGCGGTCAACACCCGATATTGAATCATATTAAGTCGCACTTGATCGATCTGACGTCTTCTGCACTATTCCAATGTGATTTAAGTAATACTCTCATAATTATATTTCTCTTCTTTTGTCTTCACTTCTACAAAATTACAAAAAATAATAATGATAAATAAAAAAATAATGTTCGAGCGGTCAACACCCGATACTATCACCCAGTCGCAACAATTACCAAAGACTTGATCGATCTGACCTCAAACCCTATCATTTAAATTGTCAAAATGTTCCTATACAGTTTCAACAAAAGTAGTTGAAAATGTCAAAATTTCTAAACATTTCAAATGAATTAATTTTAACATTTATTAAAAATGACATTAAGTATGGTTATAATATTTTCAGTGTCACATAAAATAAAGAAGTTCAAAGACATCCTGTGTTTATAAGGTATTTCGATACACATTTATTTCGGTATAACCTCTATTCGAGTAAGTGGTCAAATTCTTTTAAGTGTACTATTTGTATTTTTAATTGCAACAAATTTAATGGATGTGCAAACCGGATGGTGAGGTATACCCATTTACTACAGTTGATTTTCGGGGGGGATGGTGGGATTTGTATGCGGGCTGGAACATTTTTTCGCCCGCTTTGCGCGCCAGATTATTTATTTTTTCATGTATAGTTAATGTAAGAAAATTTCTTTAGAAAATTATTTTTTTCCAATTGCCGGACAGTAGGCCAAAATATTGTTTCACTCCAGATTATTTTTTTACAAAAATCATGCTCAGAAACTTTTTTCTAAAAATTCCCCGGCTTCCAACAGAAAAATCAAATGGTCTCTGCTTTTATCTCGCTATAGTTTAAGCTAATACCATACCAAGTGGGAATCTCTATCCTTTGAGGATTTTTTTTATTTGTAAAAAGACCTTCTGATTCGACTTGTTTTTGTTTATGAATCGTACTTTGGTGTTCAAGAGAGGACACAGGAGAAGCCAAAGGGGTCTTTCGCAAGAGTTTGTTTTAGAAATTCACATGATTCACACAGATCAGGGCATGAAGTTAAAAAGACCCCCCCTCGAACAAATCATGTTGTTTATGCCTAAATGTTATAGTAACGGAATTCTTGACTAAATAAGGTTTAATAATTTGCTGGAAATACAAAGATTACGTTCATTAAAATCCCAACCATCGCTGCATATACACCGGTAAAATGGATAAATTAGAAATTTGACCTTGTGAATCGGTAACAATGACAACTGCTGCTGTCCTGATAAGCTTTCTTTAAAGTAAGTATTTTAAGTTTATCAAAAGCACGCAATATATCTTTTGATTGATTGATTTACCTACGGACCGCTCATTTCGAGCTGATACAAAGGGATCTTTTACGTGCTGAGAGAGTGACATGTTCCCAACATGGGGCACGGCGATAACGTTCCCATCCGAGACGGGTTGAGAATTTATACATCCCGCCCAACCAACGGACGCCTTTGTTGGAGGTGTTCTTGACGGAGAAACAGAGCAACCTATTTGTTTACCCCGGCTACTCTCTGAATGGTTGAATGTTTATTCATTCCGCCCAACTAATGTACACCCTTTAGCAGTGGTTCTACCTGCAGGCGCAGACACCGAACGGCCTATTTCTATACCCCGGCCGCCCTCATGGGTGCAATTTACTTTAAACATCAAGAGAATCATTCACAGACCACAAATAGTTAATACCATAAGTTTTTGTTTGCTGGTAAGGACAGTAGCTAAAAGAACCAAAATTTTAGTTGTAGTACAATTGCTGAACGCTCAGATAAAACGGTATTTGAACGGTTGTAATGTGATTAAGTAACAAATACATGGTTGTGGTTTTAAATGTTCAGCAGAATACATCAGTTGTTTTGTGTTAGTGTTGTGACTGTATACCTATTAACGTTCAGTCAAGTAAATTATGACTGTATACTTATTGACTTTCAGTCAAGTACATTATACTGTATACTTACTGACTTTCAGGCAAGCACTTTATGACTGTATACTTATTTACTTTCAGTCAAGTACATCATGACTGTATACTTATTGACTTTCAGTCAGGCACATTATCACTGTATACTTATTGACTTTCAGTCAGGTACATTATCATTGTATACTTATTGACTTTCAGTCAAGTACATTATGACTGTATACTTATTGACTTTCAGTCAAGTTCATTATGACTTTATACTTACTGACTGTCAGTCAAGTACAATGTGACTGTATACTTACTGACTTTCAGTCAAGTAAAATGTGACTATATACTTAATGACTTTCAGTCAAGTACATTATGACGGTATACTTATTGACTTTCAGTCAAGTACATTGTGACTGTATACTCGCTGACTTGCAGTCAGGTACGTTGTGACTGTATACTTATTGACTTTCAGTGAAGTATATTGTGACTGTATACTTATTGACTTTCAGTCAAGTACATTATGGCGGTTTACATATTGAATTCAGTCAAGTACATCATGACTGTATACTTACTGACTTTCAGTCAGGTACATTATCACTGTATACTTATTGACTTTCAGTCAAGTACATTGTGATTGTATACTTATTGACGTCAGTCAAATACATTGTGACTGTATACTTATCGACTTTCAGTCACGTACATTGTGACTGTATACTTATTGATTTTCAGTCAACTACATGGTTTAGAAAGTAGAAAATATCTAAAGTTCATTGACATATTTACGTCACATCACCACCAAATTTTTGTTGATTTGTGGGCTGGTACAATACGACAAAAGTTAAATTCTAATTCGAGTACTTGAAATGATTTTTTGTTTAATTCTGAATTATTTGAAGGAGAGATAAACGAAAATCTACAAAAAAATCTTCTGCGAATGACTTTTGGACACCTAGGCCATTCAAATTTTATATTGTTAACTTATATAATAACTTATTCGACGTCAAAAAAACTAATTGCGCCTCTGCAACTTCCTTATCCGTAAGCTTTTCGAAAATAACAGATGCATTAAGAGACAATGCCATTTTTGGTTTCAGTATCGATATGTGAAGTGTAATAAGCTCCTTACTGTTACACCATAATTGTACTGCAGTTTATCACATATGACCAGTTTTATAACGTAGTTTTAGTCCCACCACGTGTCTCGTGTGGCTGTCCCAAATCTGAAATTGTGGTCATAAGTTTGCCGAGTTTTGTAACATGTAGATTTCTGAGTATTGAGCTGGGATCAGTATTATTTTACGTATACACGGTTTTATATTTGGGGCGATTTAGAGCTTTTCACAAGCATTCCACTGTTTTTGAAGGCCTTCGGTGTACACCTCTAGATATGTAGATTACATCTGATTTTCTTGTTGTAGGAGTGCAGTCTACCCTATATCATATCATTTTCATATGCATGTGTTAGAATTTGTCGTGGTGAGATGCTTTTTACGAAAAGGTTAATGTAGATAAAAGGCGTTTCAAAAATATTTACGTGAGATTTAAACTTGTTTAAACTTGTTCAATTCATGGCTTTAAAAGTCAATATGCTATATTTTATTGAATAATGATCATACAAATTTTTAATAATTTCGGAATGTTAAGTAAAAACGTTTTTAAAGACTTGTCTAAACATGTTTAAATAGCTGAGCCAACACGAAAAGATCTGTATACCCCAGGTTCTCGAAATTTTATCTCAAAATAGTATTTATTTTTCAAAATATATTAAACAGTACAGAAATTAATAAGCCAAATTATCAGAAATAATTGACTTAATCAATACCTTAAACATGATAATATGAGTGTTTTGATAACGTGTACATTTCATATTAAGGTCCCCGGATTAGAAAAGTCCGTTCGGAATGTGATCATGACAGCTTTTTATGTCCGAAGTGACACTCAGTTGATACAACAAATATTGACAAATTTAATGAGAAATGAATTGGCCATTATTATTTGTCAAATAGTTATTTATAACTGACCTCTTAAAATGAAGTGGTTTCGACCGCTGTAATTGATGTTTGGGTCAAGAATACACACTTAAGAACGCCAAGGTTTTAGGGAGCAATCATTTGACATTTATGAAGACAAAACAAACATTTTGAAATAAAAAAGCCGAAAAAAGGCACGCTGCAAATTTTGGTGAAATAAGAGCAAGCTCTAATTTCGAAAAAAGGACATGATTGCAATTTCGTGTTGAAATTAGTTAGTTTAGTTTAACATATTTTTTATTCAATCAATTAACACATTTAAACAATCAAAATAATACAGATGTGATTCGGAAATTAGTTGATTGATTGAATGTCCAGCGGCAAGCATCCGATGTTCATTCAGGACGAAAGCATATTAATGAATGTGATGCTGAAAAAATCGTGCGTTGTAAGTAGACCGACACACTGAGTCGACCTTTTTTACGTGTTAGCTCACGAAATCAACATTCCGGCCGCAGGAAGACATGCCACTTTAGCAAGACATTATTTTGACTCTTTGCTCTTAGTACTCCTAAATGCTGCATGCTTTGCGGAGAAGTAGCAAATACCAGTTTTAATGGCTCGAACCGACCAGGGATCGACTTGATAGTTCTCTTGATGGCCACAAGAAATGAATCCCAAGATATACACGGTTGTATCTAAATATCTGTAATGAAACTTTATCACAATACTCCAATCGGATCTTGCTCGGCTATATCCGAATATCTTCGTAAAACGTAGTTTAACCGGATTTTATTACGGAAATGGCCGTAATGTAAAGATTGAAAAGTCTCTGCAGTGCAGCTAGCAAGGATTATTAAAAGCACTGTAAATTACTGATAAAATTGTTTGATCTTTTGTATATTCATATCAACCTGTAATTATATAGCACGCAAAAATTTGTTTCCCCGATTTTTATATTTTGCCTGTAATCGTGATGTTTTGTAATTTTATTTTAAATGATTGTACTTGTATAATTTGATATGATTTTATTAACAAATCCGTTATCAAGAAAAATTTTGTTCCCGATAAGGTATCCATTAGTTATCAAAAGATCAAGATATTTAAAAAAATATACGACAGAATTATTATCATCAGCATTCAGTTATACATACTCTGAGTGATGCCATTTGATTTCCATGATTTCAGTCCATACGTAAAATGCATGTTCAACAGGGGCGGATCTAGGGGACCCGGTCCCTTTCGAAAAGGCAAACATGTTTTAGCACTTGTTTTGCATGCAAGCGAGTAAATATTTGAAAACCGCTATTTCCAAAATTCAGATCCACTTATGTACGAGTATGTGAGAGCAATGTACGAGTATGTGAGGGGAAGTGGACCCCCTTTTCCAAAAGCCCGGATCAGCCTCTGTTCAACCAGTTCTATAGTTTAAACTTGCATTTTTATCATTCAATTTTTGTTCAAACTTTAGCTGTAAAAGCCATTGTTTATTTTTTGGGTGGTATTTTAGCATTAAAACGTTACCAAGTACAAATTTCAACACTTGGGGTTTACGATGACACAAGTATTCTCATCTAAAAACTTGTTCAACCACACTTAACCCTAAATCATAAAAATCTCTGTTTTCACAAAATATTATTAACAGTCAGAACAAAAGACGGCTTCTCCTCCCTGTTTAGTTTTCTTTTAAAAAACAAACACGGTCTTTATACGGCTTTGTGAAGGGGTTATTCAGCCATTCATTGACAATGGGTTGAGGTGGAGAAATCTATAGGTTATTAAGAATATCTATTTCATGCTCAGTGATTTTGAAAATTGACCATATGATGAAGAAATCATTTATAAACACTAATAACGTTATTAAGTTAATTGTGTGGCACGGGACATTGTTAATCAATTGACCGTCTAATAGAATATAAACCGTTGTCCACTTGTGCTATTTGTAAAACAAAAATATTAGCTTAACATGGAGGAAATATGTCGTCCCCATCTTGGCAAACAGGGGGTAAAAATAAAACGGACATGAAAAAGTAAGGCACAACACACCCTGGTTATGCTTAACACCAAATATCACATCAATTGAACATACGCAAGCCGAGACATCTTTGACGAAAGTACGGAACTACGGAAAGGGTAAAACTTAACACCCCATCGCCTAAAGAAGGGTATAAAAATACTGTAGAAAAATCGATTCCTTTCGTAGAAATATTCCTCTGACCTTGTATAACAGAAAGTATCGACTGATTGATTGTTGGTTGCTTAACTTGCAATGGCAAATATTTCATGCATATTCAGGAAAAGAACAAGTTCAACAATTAACAATATCGAAAAAGGGATGGGATGGGACACAACAGGGCAACGGTTTTTGACTGCCACTGCAAAAAGGGAGCAATGGGTAGGGACGAAAAATTTAGCCTTTTGTAGCGGCATTAGCCTTCTCTTTTTCGAAAACTACAAAAGGGGTCTTTTACGTGCAAGGCGCGTGGCTCTCTCCAAACACGTCACCCACTATGGTCCACGGCCAATCTTTCTGTATTATAACCTGGCAACCCCGAAAGAGAGGGCCTCTCCTATCCGCCACCTGGGGTTCGCTCTCGGTCAGCTCTGTGGGTCGAGCCCTGGAGACCGCTCCGGTGCCCAGTATTGTTTAATTTAACATTCATTAAATATAACTCCAGAGGGCGGTCGTGTAATATAAAAATTCCGTTCGATTTCTGCAGGCAGAACCTCTATTAAAAGAAGTCTTTTGGTTCGTGTAATATACATAAATGTGAATAAACGCGCCGGGGAAAGAATTATACTATATATCTCCGTCCTGGAGGCACTAGTCCCCTAACAGTGCGTGTGAGGGTTTATAAACTCAAAATCCGTCTAGAGGGAGACGTTAAAAGCGTCCCATATTTACGGAATGCCACTTTGTATGCACGTTGAAGACCAAAATGTAACAGTTCATTTTTAGTGGTCAAAAGGCGGCCAGTTACATGGTTACATTTTCCGCACTATCTAACCCTTAATTTTCCCAGTGGCAGTCGTAAAGTCCCTCCCTTACCAACTCCTTACTCACAGTCTACATAATGATTGAATTAACTTGTTCCCGTCCTGAATATGACTTAAATATTTTCCACTAGACGTCAATCAGCAATTAATCAATCAATTCATTAAGTATATTTGACATTATTTTCCGTTAAATTTGTTTCTTTTTTTTAAAGAGATTCAACTTAAAATCATATTAATAATGTTTAAAAGAAAGAATTTACTTTATTTGAAATCAAATATACCCAAGGTCCCTTCAAAACGCAAAGTAAGTCGATTTAGTTATTCCAAAAGGTAAACCTTACTTTACTAATAGATTCTAATGCATCATCTGCACACAACATGCATTTTAAAATTATGAAATAAACATAGAAATAAAATACAGTAGCAAAGCAAGTCTTAGAGCAGATACAAGATAGCTCAATAATAGCACAGCTAACACACTGATATATTTTAAAATGCAACAATATAAATAGCAGAAATGAAAACTAGAAACACACAATAGATGAAATACATAACTTAATCCCTTTACATAACATAAATTGCTATTTCATGTGCAAACGAGCTCTAAATGGCAAACCAATAAACAGTCCTCTCTATAATAATAATATATATGTATAATGTATATATAATTTATAATAAATATTTTTTTCAAATCATAAAATTACCAATAATAGTTGAATAAAGTAGGTGACTTTCGGTATGGTAATTTATAACTAATTTATATCAAAATTCAAATTAATTACATTTAATTATTTAACTTTTTTACTAGATTGTTTTAGTTCTGACTTTTGTGCTTATCAAATTCAACGTCTTTTAGTCGGGTTTTCAACATTTTGACGTCGAACACTGCTGACGAAATGGCCATACAGTGCATTCATTTTTTGGTATTTTGTAATTCATTTATTACTAAGCTGTTAATATACCATTTTAGCCTGTTAATTAAAGAGAATTATTGCTCGATGAAATTTGTATTGACCGGAAACGTGGTCTGAAGTCAATATATATTTTTATTGCATATCAATAAAAAAATCTACAATTTTATTGGTGCAAACGCGATCACATGTCATTTTATATCCTGTAATAT
>JAULBM010021858.1:0-11334 GCA_032357055.1 Geukensia granosissima | reverse complement strand
CTCCACCAGTAAAACTGACCGCCGCGATATGACTGAAATATTGTTGAAAGTGGCGTTAAACCCCAATCAAAACAAAACAAAACAAACAATATTAGTTGGATTTATGTCACTGTTTTCCTCGCCAAAAAAAAACGAAATGTATTCCTTCCACAATTCTTGCAATAGGGTGAAAATTGACTACGCTCAAAATTTTTGAATAAAATAATTGTCATCTGATTTTGATAGGTTTCTCCATTTGATTCCTTTAAAAAAAAATCAGAAAAAGTTACTCCATGTATTTGTTTTATATCTTGCACTGTTTGTATCTTAAAAATGATTGAAAAGGCCCAAAAATACCATTTTATGTTTTTTAGTTTTCGTCAGATTTATAATGGGAATTTTTCATTGGATTCCTTTCAACGAGTGCTATCAGTAGTATGCAACCGATTTTTCTATTGCTTATCGTTTTTGAGAAACTTTCTCATAATTCATCTTATTTGAACACGTTTCATTATAAATTACCCCTTGCTAGAAAGAGAATAAAAATTACCTCAAACATTTTTTGTATCATTGACCGGTTTTTATACGACGGTCACCACAATAAATTGCGGTCGTATTATGGTATGGCATTGTCGTCTACGTCGGCGTTAGCGCCTGTAGATCACAGGTACTTGGCGAGATTTTTTTATATGCCATATGTTAGTGTATAGGTATTATGGCATATAAAAAAATCTCGCCAAGTACCTGTGCTGTAGATATGTTGGTTTCCGCACGATCACTTTGTCCTTATAAACCGATTCTTTCATAGTACCTTGCGGTCGTATTATGTTATGGGCAAGTCGTCGTAAGTAGACAGTTTGGTTTCTATTTCGTATAATAAGAAACAATTTTTAATTTTCATGCGATTTTGATGGAGCTTTTTTTCCAAATGATTCCTCATGAAAATTGCACCAAAAGTTACTCCAAGCCTTTTTGTAGCATTTACCGATTTTTTGTTTAAGAGGGGTCAAGCGTTTAAAATGGTCCTTTATATTAGATATTTTTTTTTATGTGTTTGCATTTGATTCCTCTCAATGAGAGCTTTCAATAGTTTGTCAAGTGATTTTCGCTATCTCTTACCGTTTTCGAGCTAAATGTGGGGTCAAAGTGGTAGAAAATTCAATTTCGTGTAATATAGAAAAAAAATTTTTTCCTCTGATTTTGATAGGGTTTTCTCCAAATGATTCCGTAGAAAAAATTTAACAAATGTGACACAAGTTTTGAAGATAATACGAGTCAAAATGATCACTTATTCAGTCAGTTCTACTGTGTCCAGTACTTTACTGTGTCCCTAGCAAAATGTCCACACAAGTACCCAAAGGTCCAATTATTCACCGTTCACATGTCCACGTGCTGCGGTCGTATCATGCTGCGCTTGCGAAGCACCTCAGTTATATTTTGGCACTTGATTTTTGGTACTTAAATAAATCCAGTGTAAAATACCCATGCGAGAGATAAAAAGTGCATAGTCCAAAGAGACAAGACAAATCCAAAACAAACCAAAAGACAAAAAGTAAATAAAAGTAAAGAAAGCTTGGAATCCACGAACTCTCTTACAAAATAGGAGTGGGATCAGGTGCTCCGGAAGGATAAGCATCCCTTGTCCTGCGCGCAAAACCCGTCGTGGGTTGGTGTCGATTTTGGGTGATCTAGCTCCACCCATTGTTTAGGGAGGGACTAAAAGTGACTTGTCGTAAATATTAATGCAAATAATCTATATTTTGTCCGATTCTAATGTTTTTTCTTTGTATTTTCCATGACTAAGCCAACTTTATAAGCCACACGCGCCATGACATATCTCTTACCCTTAGATATACTGGGTTTAAAAATGGCCATGGCATTGTGTTGGAAACTTTTTTTTTCTCGTCCGATATTGATGTTTTTTCTTCAAATCATTCCCAATGAAAAATGTTTAAAAGGTTTTTCTAATTAAGCATTTTTGTGAGGATTTACTGAATTTTATTTAAAAAGTTCAAAGTATTAAAAATGCGATTTGGAGGTGCTGAGAAATTTTTATTTTTCATCTATATATAATTATGATAGAGTTTTATTTGATTCGTCTCAATGAGAACTTTCAGCAGCACGTCATCGGAATTTCTCTATCTCCTACTGTTTTCGGGGTCAAAAGAACAGAAAGTGTAATCTCTCGTTATTTTGTGGGGTATGGAAAAATTTCATCAGACCTTGATTGGATTTTTTCCTTGGATTCTCCTCAGTGAGGGTTTTCAGAGGTTCGTCAGCTTATTTTTACTACTCTTATGGTTTATTAGATACTTTGGCTCAAAGTTTCTAAAAGATGCATTTTGGACGTTCTTCAACTTTCGAACTTTTATATTTTTATCATTGGATTCGGCTCATTGAGAGCTTTCAGTAGTATTCCAATAAGTTTTTCTTCGTCTTTTATAGTTTTCGGGTTTAAAAGGACCAAAGAAGCCAAAAGTGCAATTTCGCAATATATGCCCAATGTTTTATTGAGAAAAAAGTGTGAAAAAATGCAATTTCCTGTGTCCTTCATAGGATACTGTGTTCAGCGCAACACTGTCCACAATAACCACAGTGTAAGTTTGTACAACTTTCTCATATCAAATGGCTGTCTTATCATGATGCGCTTGTGAAGCACCTTGTTTCGTATGGCATCCTATCGTTTGGACCCTACCTTTACTGAAGAGTTATTCATGCTATGCCAACATTTTATCATCTTACTATAGCTTACTGTAAGTTAGTTGTATTAGCCTTCCATGAATACTGTACAAACAATGTTAACATTTCACTTGAATGTTGCAGTTATTTCCTAATTTTGTTGATCGAGTAAAATATTTTATGAATTATATTAAAATTATTTGGTGATGCAATGTGTTTGTGCATTCATGTACATATTTGTATCAGTTCTGCAATCAGTATTAATAATCCTTTATCTACCTCATTGAATTCAAGGATACTGCAGAAACGGAAAGGTCTGCTTAATACCTAGATCTTCACCTTAAAATTTAAGTAAGGGTTGAGACCCAAACTTTACGACAAGTGAGATGACTTTGATTTTCCCATTGACTTTTTAATGGTGTGTAGCAACATTCCAGCAGCATCTGCATACGGAATGTATATCTCCCAATTGATATACTACTCCAGGGCTTGTGCTTCCTTTCAGGATTTTATTTATGGTTGCTAGTAACAGAAATGTTGTCTTCCCACTGCAGTGACCAAAAAATCCGTGACTAACATTTTGACCAAACATTGGCTTTGACTACCAAGTAACACAAAGAGTGACACTTATGTAGCAAGAGTTACTTACTCTTCTGGAGCACCTGTATCCACAATGGATTTTGTAGAAAGTTCGTGTTTCCCAAAGCCTAAGTTCGAGTTTTATGTGTACTACGTTTTGTACAATGTTTGTCTTTCGTTTCATTTTGTCTTTATTTTAATGTAATGATTTTTCAGCCCCTTTGGTATCTCCGAATTCTTTTTCCCGACCCAAACTTGCCACAGCAGAACTTAGTATAATTGTAGACTTAATTTTCATAGTAAAATGAATTTCCATTGTATAACCAAAGAGTATAGTTTTGTTTTCAAGATGTTAATAACAGAGCTGAGCATCTTTAATTAATTTATATTTAATAAATATGGCACTTGATATGTTGAAAATGAAAAGAAATGGGGCACTCCAATCACGATAAAAACAGAGGGAATTTACCAATCTACAAAGGTTGATTGTGAAAAATTCTAAACAGTCCCAAATTAATTAAACAAGTATACGTAACATAGTCTGCTCCTACTCGATTTTTAGACATTATCAAATCCCCTACGTGTAACAAACTATTTAATACTAAATTATATCCTAAATCACAATTCCTGACTTGGGACATGCACATCGGACCTTTGTTGGGGTTACACTTGTTTACTAGGATCCCAACCCTCCCCCAGACACATGTGTCTGGATACGCTCGTACTGTTTATAATCTATAAAAGGGTATACAACCAAGTCATTTATCAGTTAAATGTTTGCATTATATAGTAACAGCCCTGGATGAATTTAATATAATATAACGGGTATGTTTGCTTGGCTATTCAGATTATCTAAGTATTATATAATTAACATTACACTTTACATTTGTTTCATTCTATGGTCATCATCATCATGAATTGGTTGATCCATATACAACACATGTAGTTATTTTTCACTCGATTTCGATTGGTTGTTTTGATAAGATTTGTCAAAAATATGTGAACTGATATTTTCTATATCTTATCATCTGTTTTCGAGATAAATGGGGTCAATTTGACGAAAAGGTCAATTTCCAATAACATGGAACCCTTTTTATTTTTCGTCAGATTTTCATAATGTTTTTCTGAAGATTCGTCTAATGAACGCTTTCTGTAATATGTCAACGATTTTTTTCTATCTCTAACGGTTTTCGAGAAGAATGTGTTGAAAAAGGCGGAAAAGTCAATTTCACGAAATATGGATTTTTTTCATCCGATTTTGATGTTTTTCAAATTGATGCCTTAAAAAAATGCTTAAAAATTTACTTGGGGATAAAGGGGGTTAAATGATCACTGATCCAGCCATATTACAATGTCTAGCACTTGACTATGCACAAGTGTCTACACCTTCCAAAATCTTCATTCGTGCAACTTTCCAATGCCAACGTGCTAAGGTCGTATCATGCTGGGCTTGCGATGCACCTAAGTTTCAGTTTCAAAGAAAATGCATTGCTTCGTGACAGACTTCAAGATTACAAGGTGCGACACAGTTATTTAAATTTTTGTTGATGATTTACAAGTAAAGACAATTAGTTCATTACTTTTTAGACATCCTGCCTGCGCCATAAACATTACGGAATAAGGTAAATGCATGACATTCATCAATGACTCCCGTGGTTTGGTGTCGCCAGTGTACTATCAGGTATTTCTACTTTGTGACATCAGATCTGAAAATCATTCTAGATCTGTACATTTAAATTTCCCTGAAACGGGACGTCACAAAAAAACTTATAGTACAACGAGAACACCAAGTGAAAGAAAAAAGTGGATGTTCTTCATTGTCAGTAATATTCTCATCTTGGTAATCATGACATTTACTGTTTGGATGGATATACATCTGCACGATAATTGGACTTTGCAACGGATCCTTTATATGCGAATACCATCAACCCAATAAGTCACCTGTGAATTTTCAGCGGAAATGTGCAAAGCCCACATCAGGTGAATGACTGAGTGTCAATGATGTAAGAAGCACAACAGAAAAGGAACTACAAATTCCTAGTGAAGATCAATGTGAAAACTACTAGAGAAACTAGATTGTGATAATGGAAATCAATTTGTTATTTTCCGGTCTTTTTAATTATTTGGTTATGCGGTTCCGCATATAAGACAGTCATTAATATGAAATTTGCTACTTCTATTTATTATTTGCATCTCCATTTTATATAATTATTCTAAAGAAGTAATGTAATATTGTTTATCGAGTCATCGAAACATGGCTGCTACTTACTAAGAATACGGGATTGATTATATAATATTTTAGATAAATGACATGTACATGTATTTTCCACTCTTGTGATGGTTAATTTATAGAAACCTAATGTTAGATTTTGAACTGATATGGCAGTTAATGTTTTGTTAATGTTTTTTTTTCTTGGTTTTGTAACTGATAGTAAAATAAATATGTTGATTTATAAAGCTAACAATGTTACAAAAACAGAATATATACTGTAATAAATGTTACAAACATTTAAACACGTCTAAATATTGTACTATTGTACTATATAAACATCAATGTCATCTGCATTAAAATGTTATCAATAATTGATATGTTAACCGAACTCAAACTGTCTGTACCAAATCCGTATTAATTTTTCAGTTGAATTAAATTAATTTGGCTTTTTTTAGTTTTTGGAGCACCAAAGCGCCAATTTAACTAATAAAGTCACAGATTTATTTCAAGATGTAATAATTACATAATTGTTAAACCTTTACACAGGGGTACCTGATATCTTAGTCAGATATTACACTTAAATGTTTAATTTACTATTGTATTAAGTGTAATTTGTCTTAGACCAAACTATCATTTATAGATGCTTGTAATTTGCTGAAACTCCACACATTATTATTCGTATTTGATGCTAATACTCAAAACATAATAGGAATATAAATACTCAAAACATAATAGGAATATCAAACTTATCTCATTTATTGTTAAACTGCTTAATTTTCGTTGAAGAATTTTTTTCTAGTCATTCAGAACAACTATCATATTATGTCTGAATCCTGGTTCTGTAAAAAGTTATACAATCTGAAAACTATTCTTTTGCTTTAGTAAATTTATAAATGTTTTACCTCTTGAGTATCTTTATGATTTTATTTTAATGTTGGAAAGTATAGAAATTTATATTAACGACCATTTTATGGTATAAGAGTAACATGTTGTAATAATAGTGTGCAACTGTGGTATAATCACTGTTTTATAAGCCATTACAGAGATATAAGGTAGATCTATACTGTTTTACTGCACATTCACATTCAGTATGTGTACATTATATTAAATTCTGCTATAATTTCTTCTCAGTACTAAGTATTTTTTTCATTTAAAATTTAAATATTAACTTTATCTATCCTAAAGGTAAAATTTTTAGTTGTAATCACAGTAACAATTTTTTTATCCTATTTTGTTTTAAAAATTAAAGTTGAAAAATCTTAATAAAGGAGGTAACTCTTCCAATTTGTTATTACTTAGACTGCACTATGATTGTGGACATTTTAATTTGTGCCGCACAAACAAGAACGCTAACCCCATTATTATTATTTTTCAAAGCATTTTATAAAAAACTATCTATTTCATTTTTGTTTCTAAATGCTATCTGCTGGTTTTTTTTCGTATCTGCAAAACTGTGTATTATCCCTATAAAAGCTTTGTAAAATAAGATAATTTTGTACCTATAGAAACTCGAAAACAAGGATGGTGATTTATTTATTTGTTGGAAAATACTATCTGTGATAAGTAATGATCTACCTTAAGAATTTTTTTTCAATGCAAAAGTTAACTATCTGCATTTTTCCTTTTTTATTATTTTTATTTTCCCATATTGCTTCCTATCGTTTTGGACCTTACTACACTGATAGAGTTTACAAGATTGGCTCAATCATGATCTGCCAACATTTTAACATTCACTAGGAAGGTAAGTTAGTTGCGGTGGACATGATTACTGCAAAAAAATGTTAAATTAGTTTTCATTTATTAGCCTGAATATGGCAATACTGTTATTTCCCAATGTTTTTTATACGACCGCAAAAAAATTTCAGTATTTTTTTTTTTTTTTTTATTTTTATGTTTTTTTTATTGTGTTCCTTGTCAAAAAGTCTATTAAATGGACTTCTCCCACCATGCTCTATTTTAACTGTTTTTCAGTTACAAGAGTGTGAAAATTGGCCACGCCCAAATTTTCGAAACTTTCTTATTTGTCATCCGATTTTGATGGGTTTTTTCCATTTGATTCCTTGTGAAAAATGCAGAAAATTTACTCCAAACATTTTTTTGTATCTGTTATTTTTTTTCTTAAAGGGGTTAAAGGAGTCAAAAAATGTCTTTTTCTGGGGTATGGTAAAATTTTATTTTTCGTCGGATTTTGATGGGATTTTTTTTCATTCGATTCCCCTCAGTGAGAGCTTTCAGTATAATGTCCACAGAATTTTGCTATCTCTTACTGTTTTTTTTTTTTAAATAATTTGGGTCAAAGTTGTGAAAAGATGCATTTTGACCGATCTTCAAATTTTGAAGTTTTTTATTATTCATCTTATTTGAACGGAGTTTGTTTTAAATGATTCCTTGTGGAAAAAGGAACAAATGTCACTCCAAGCAATTTTTTGTAGCATTGACCGTTTTTTTATATAAAAGGACCAAAGGGGCTAAATGTGATGATTTTGCAGGTGATGGGAATTTTTTATTTTTCATCGGATTTTGCTGGAACTTTATTTCATTTGATTCGTCTCATTGAGAGCTTTCGGTAGTATGTCAACAGATTTTCTCTTTCTCTTACCATTTTTACAAAAGGGGTCAAATTGGCTGAAAAGTGTAATTTTGCGTCATTTTGTGGGGAATATGAAAATTTTATTTTTCTTTGGATTTTGATGGGATTTTTTCTCATTTGATTCATCTCACTGAGATCTTTCAGTAGTATGTCAACAGATTTTCTCTATCTCTAACCGTTTTCAAGAAAAAGAGGTCAAATTGGCTGAAAAGTGTATTTTTGCGTCATTTTGTGGGGAATGGGAAATTTTATTTTTTATCAGATTTTAATGGAATTTATTTCATTTGATTCATCTCATTTAGAGCTTTCAGTAATATGTCAACAGATTTTCTCTATCTCTTACCGTTTTCAGATAAAAAG
Source organism: Geukensia granosissima (assembly GCA_032357055.1). Taxonomy (NCBI): domain Eukaryota; kingdom Metazoa; phylum Mollusca; class Bivalvia; order Mytilida; family Mytilidae; genus Geukensia; species Geukensia granosissima. The sequence continues at coordinate 2,935 of JAULBM010021858.1, read as the reverse complement.
GGTCAAATTGTCCGAAAAGAGTAAATTTGCGTCATTTTGTGGGATAGGGAAAATTTATTTTTCGTCAGATTTTGATGGATTTTTTTTTCATTTGATTCGTCTCATTGAGAGCTTTCAGTAGTTTGTCAAAGGATTTTCTGTATCTCTAATCATTTTTTTTAGCTTAAAAGGATCAGAGTCGGGAAAAAATTTTGATATATAATTTTTTTCTTTTTCATCTGATTTTGATGGGCTTTTCCCAAATCATTCCTTATGAAAAATGCAACCAAAAAAAACAATGGTTTTGAGGAAAATATGAGTCAAAATGATCGCTTATCTTGTCATATTATGGTGTCCAACACTTTACTGTGTCCAACCCATTATTGTGTCCAGCAAAATACTGTGTCCACACTTACCCAATCAGTTTTACAATCAGTTTTAATAATATTGTAACCAATCCGACATAAGGGTTATGTGAGCTCTTGCCAAAACGAACTTAGTATATTTGCAATCTTATTTTTTTAATATCCGTTGTCAAACATTATTCATATTTGTTAAACATTGGTACTTTGAAACCACAGGGTCGATACCTATGCTGGTGCACATGTACAAGCGGTTTTCCGAGGGTTTTCCCCAGCCTAGTTTTCGGGCCTACCAAACACCACATATTACTTTTCAGAAATTACCAGTTTTCTAAACTCCTGGAACAATGGAGAAGACTTCGCGCCATGTATTTCAAATGGTAGATGGCCTTACCATTGTGTTTGGCTGTCTATTTCCGTTTGTTTAGACATCAGAATTTCATTTTACAATATTTTTTTCTCGTTTTCCTATGTTTTGATTCCAATGCTCCATATGAAAGGTTATTCCGTGAAATGTGAATATAACACATCAAAGTTAACCATTGGTTTAGAATGTATTTTAAACTCACCGGGTCGATGCCTCTACTGGTGGTCCAGAGGATAACAAGGATATACACCAGTTTATGTCAGATTATATGGCATAAATATCATCACATTATTTTTCCGAAAATTTTTTTTATCTTAACTCCCCGAATAACACAGGATGCGCCTTTCCTTGTATTGCATATGGTAGATGACCTTCCCGCTGAATTTGGCTCACATTTGGTTTTTTGGTATAAATAATTCATCTTATACTGTTTGGATGTCGGCCCTCCTATGCTTTGATGTTAAAGCTACTGATGGGAGATTACACCTTGAAATGCGCATAAGGATATCAAACTTCAACATATTCATTCAACAGGGGTAAACTTGTGTTCTGCGGTAACTCTGGCTCTTATTTCATTTAACAATTCGAATTCAATATCATATTGTATCAGAAGTCAGAAGTATATTTTTAATTCTAGCATGTACAATAACACTTCAAGTATCATATTATTTTACGTCATGTTAGTTCCTGCCGTGATATGTGTTAGTACTATATTCGTAACATGCCTCCCGCGCTGATTATGTGCATTCCCGTCAATCAATATTCGTGACGTTATGTTTGTCCGTGTATATAATGTGATAATATTTATGTCCGTCGCAGCTAACAATAAAACAAAATAAATATTAAGATATTCAGTATCATAATCATAATATTGGGCTGTTGTCCCGAAAATATGCCAAAATATTTCTCAGGTCAAAGAAACATTTCTCTCATGTCCGGGTCAGGAAATTTGTCTCAGACCTGGGAAATATTTTGAATATAACCGGGACAAACCCCCTTATTACATAATTAGTATCATGATACAAGAGTATCGTGATATATAGAAAATTCTTACTACTTCAATCACAGAAATACGTCGATAAGGTGGAGCTTTCTGCATAATATTCCCCTTGCCGACATGTAGAGATTGATCAATGTTCGTCGTCGGTTGCCCTCCAAAACTACTTACATGCATTCTAAGTCCTTGTTTGGATTCTCTGAAAGTGTAATAGTAAGTAATAGCAAATTGCTTTGAATTTCTATAGGAAAAGCAAAAAATGTTAAGTTTTTATACCAGAACTGAGCATCTGTGTATAATTTATGTTTTTTTATTTATTTGGTTCTTTAACGGTTACATGTTACTTAGATATTGCTTTTAATATGAAAATACTATGAAATTATTTAAATCGATACAAATAATATTTTTGTAATTTTTTTATTTTTATTTTTTTGTGCTTTTTTGACATTTCACTTCCAACATTTACTGCTAAGTGCAATGTGTTTCTAAGCCTTTCCGTATTCTCAGTGCTTAAAAATTTAGACAAATGCAGCAAACTTCCAAAATTCAGTTGATAATATACTAATATTGGAATTGATATAAATGTATTAAATCATGTACATTTCTATCAACATGAAGATTGTTAAAATATTATTATTTTTAAATCAACTGGTTTTTTATTATAATACATATAGTTTTTTATATAATTTATATTTAATAACTACAGAATTTGATATATTGATACCTTTTATGATCTTATGAATCTGGAGACGCTAATATTGTATATATCTACCATGGCACTAAACAAAGTAATTAATCAGTTTAATGTTTGCACCATAAATAAACAGTTCGGGATTAAATTTAATATAATATATAACGGGTATGTTTGCTTGGTTATTCAGATTATAATACATCGTAGATATTTGACTTGTTTCTGTTTAAACAGATAATCTTGGTTCTGACTGAAGGAAAATACAGAATAAACTTTAAATGGTACTTATAGTTGTGTAAATAACTAACTGCTTCCCTATTAGATCTTTGTAAGATAAAGGTGAAACTCCTATTGCAACCAAGATTTTCAACTACAAACACGTGTTGAAGAATCTCAGCATGGACGACTCCGGACTGCACTTGTGAAAGTTCCCCATTCAAATATAATCCTGCCGGCCACGTAATTACTGGTGACCTAAACATTGTCGAAAACATTTCTCTACGAAATGTGTTTGCCAAAGGACCAAAGTTCCGTGAGCC
>JAULBM010021847.1:0-11334 GCA_032357055.1 Geukensia granosissima | reverse complement strand
AACCTCTCATCAGTAGCATTAGAACCGAAACATAGGAAGTCAAAGATTCAAATATAGCAAAAGAAGTACTCAAATCCTAACAAATCGAAATAGGAAGCCAAATTCGACGGCAGGGACCTTAATTGCACTACATTTTAGCCCTTTATGAAACTTAATTGTATCATATTTTTCAAATGAAAGAATATGAAATATATGCCAAAAGGTACAAGTTGTTGCCTTAAGTTCACTAGATTTCCGTGGAGAAACAAGTTCCTAATATATAGTGCATTTCTTTCTTTTTCAAACCGATTGTAGACAATGATTAAAGATTCCTAATTTAACTGCGTACGTAGCGATTTTCTGGATAAACTCTCTTCACTTGTGCTTAGGAACAAATATTAGAAAATAAGAAATTACGTGCAGGAGCGCGGAGGGCGTCCCTATCGAACAATAGTAATTTTGACTTTTTTTGGTAAGACTGTTTTGATCAATAATTTGATAAAGCCTTAAATATAATAATATAAAATGTTGAAAAGATGTAAACTGTATCTTTCCACGATACATTCTAGTACCCCAAAATAAATAAGATCCTGAGCACTTAGCCGTTCATGAACCTTGTTCTACATTTCAGTCGTTTAAGAACCATGATTGTACTACATTTCATTTATTTATGAATCCTTTCATTGTAAATTCTAAAAACTGATTAAGGTCGTTTAAAAGGTTAAGGTCACCATGAAGGAGTAATATTTATGTTGATTACAGGTGCCGTTCATTGAAGTAAAAATGGGACAAACTTCTACCACAGCAGTCGGGTTATTAAATTGCTATAAAATATACAGTCGGGTTATTAAAATGTTATTTAATTTAATCAGTTTAAAATAATCATCTTTTAAACATCGGATGATTTTTAATCAACTTGAATTCAATATAGACAAAAAAATTTAGTTAAGTAAGTCAAATATTTACCTTTTTTTATTTTTTACATTGATAAATTGATACAATATTTAAATATATCAGCTTTTGAATAATTGATTGATTGATTGGTACATAACATCCGGTTGGCAATATTTCAGTCACATTCATCAAAATCATATAAAATGAAATTGAAAAGACCGTGAACTAGGGAGTTTAAGAATGAAAATGGCGGATGAATAGCCTCGGTAACCTAAGCATTGCAAAACGCCTACGTTATCACTCAAAACTAGATTAATAAGGGGTCTTAACCAGGCAGATAACTCACTCCCCTCAAGAAAAGGAGGGACGTTCTTTATGAGAGGAATAAGTTGTCAGATCATGCATGTAGTAACTTGTAAGAAAATTTTTAAAAGTGGAAAAGGTAAATATAACCGCGATATTTAGTTCAGCTGTTTTTATTATCAACTAAATATTTTGATTAACTATTTCTTAACCATGTAGTTCGATATTATATAGAATAACATGTTTTCGTTTGGTTTAATCTTAGCTACCAAAACCTTTTTTTTGCTGCTTCGATACAATTTTGAATGCTTGTACGCCATCCTAAAATTTCGGACTACTTGCGGACGCTGAATATCACGCCCGTTTTAATAAGATTTGTGTTATGCATAGTGTATTCTCAATATCAGCAAATTACATTTTTTTCTTTAAATAAGATATTTTTCTGAACATAAAAATGTGCGGGGCACTTTAGTGTCTTCATGTGTATTTTTTTAAATTCTACTTTACAAAGTTAATATCTGGCATGTTTAATGAAAAGCAATTTCAAATTTTCCTAAATTTGTTGCAACATACTTTGATTAGCGTATGCTGCCAAATAATATCAAACTTTAATCTCGCATTTTATTTACTTTGTGGTCCGACCCTGTGGTGACATGGTTAGCGTTCTCGCCCCGAGTGAGAAAGTTCTTGGGTTCGATTCCCGGTCCCGTCAAAATAAATACCTTAATATTTGTATTTGGTCATTCTCAGCTACGCACGAGGCATCAAGGTGAAAAGCATAAACTGGTCGTCTAGAGTCAGAATAATGTGGCTGGGTAAAGTGGCATGTCTTCCTGTGAACTGTTGTTTTCAAGAGCTAATAATTGAGTACTCGCTCAATTTTAATTGTGAAATTTTGGCATATAAACATATTCTTCGTTAACATTTAATTTCAGTTTGTCAAAATACTAAATGTTGTAATGTTTTTAAATTTGCTTCTTATATTTCTAATGAAATATTGCCCACTCATAGCGAAATCAGATATTAGAAGATTTAAACCGTTCGCCCTAATCAAAAATGATACTGCGTTTTATATTTTTGTCGCACATGATATAATCACATTAAAAGGAATTTGATCATATCAAAGGGGCAGACAGAAATCGTTAAGTCGAAAGACAGACAAGACCATGGCCAACAAAATGAAACGAACGACAAACATAGAACACACAACACTACACTGAAAACTAACACTGGAGTAACACGAACCCTACAAAAACCAGGGTGAGTTCAGATACAACATGTACAACAGAGTCTCAGATAACACGTAAAACGCTTGGATGCAAATTCTTTAACATTTTTTTGTCACTTTTTATTAACGAAACCTAAGCTATATACACTTTATTAAATCAACTTTATAATATAATTGAACCAATCCTTGTGTTTCTCACAAAATTTACAAGTTTTCTCGAATGTCACAATTTATCATAATAATTATTTCCCTTGTCACTATGCTCAATATTAGAAAAAAAACTATAAAATTTCTGCAAATCGATTTAATCGACTATTTTACATACTAGCTAACCCTGTATCTAGTCCTTTATGCTGATAAGGAAAATTCTCTGAACTCTCTGATGGGATAAACTTTCTTGTTGTCAGCTCCCCAACATGCCGCAAAACGTTACCCTCAATATCCCTTATTTTACGATAAATAATGTAAACAATGTCATTTTTTTTAAAAAACCCTTGTTATCTATTGTTTTAACCTTAAGATCAGTTTTTACACACTTAATCAATATTGAATTTTCTATATTAAAGATATCTTTAGTCCAATGCCAACCCATTTTCAATTTGTCTAGTGATATGTGCATATATTCTTTTAAAACCTCTCCATTCAAACAATTCTGGGGTAATAAGATATTCCTAAAGAATTTATTTTTGTCTGTTCTCTACAATTCAACAACTGTAGCAGATGACAAGAGTTCAAACTCGCCTGCCAAAATGTAATTAACTCTTACTCATCAAAGCTAGTCTATGAACCAGAATATTCGATAACAAATTATTGACTTTTTCTTACTTTTTGGGTTTATTTCTCGTTCTTTTCAAAGAAATATTCCAACTATGAGAATCGGCGTTTGATTTAGTATCTGAACTTTCTTTCTGAGGAATCATTTGAACTCAACTTTTATATAATCGTGACAGCAGACTCATTGATAGCCTTGAATGTTGAATCTTTTCTCAAATCATCTATGTCAACTGAGCTATATTCATGCTTAACTGATATCTTGAGAGTAACAATTTGTTTCTAACCTTTTGCTTTGTCATTACTCTTCTTAAAATTTTAGTGTGAGATACCCATAAGTACAGTGTAGGATACCAATGTGGGTGCATAGTTCAAAGAGACAATATGAATTTGAAACAAACTAAAAGATAAAACGAAAACAAGCGAAACAAAGGATAGTAATAAACAAAAAAGGGGTGGGGTCATGTGCTCTAGAAGGGTATGCATCCCCTGTCTTGCGAGCAACACCTGTCGTTGAATCATTAAACTCTAATACGAGTTAACGTCAACCCGAGAAGAGGCCAACGTATTGTTGTATTACCGGAAACAGGTCTATAAATCTGCTATGCTCTGAACATATCTGTAGTTGAAGAGCATTGAAATTAAAAGTTGCATCGTAGAACAGCCAAAATCAATCTATACTTTTCATGACAGGTGAAATCTTTCTATTAATGAATTACAAAAATTAATTTAATTAACTTTATGTAAATGCATTCTATAAATAAATCATTGTGTCTTATAATTACGGGAAAATGTCCTAATCCGTAGATTATTCCAAACAGTAGATTATTAAACCTGCAATGTTGGTGAGATTTAGCAGGATACCCATGTGCTGGATATTTGGATGGTAATAACTTTATATTTAGGTGTATGCCAGAATCTTTTGATAGAAAGATTTAAATTGATTTAAATAGGCACTTGATAGCTTGATAGCTGAGAACATATCAGTCAAGAAAACGCCTATAGTTTTGTAGTTCCTATTAGCCAAACTTGACCAAGATATCTTATAACTCTTTTGAAATATAGACTTCCAAGGGCAGCGAACAACGGAAGTTTGATATTAAGGCTAAATGTGACTGTTAATACATCTAAATTTTAACATTTTTCAGCAAGATATGATTAACCAACAGAAAAAAATCTATATTCCCCCAGAAAGACCATTCCTGGCTGAGGTTCGCCGGTCCTGTTACACTGATCTTTTTCATAACATGCATATGGTCCTGATAACTAATCGTCATTGATGTTGTGCTTTACTCAATATAATACTAATGAAACATTAAACAGGTAAGAGGTGTAGACTTTTCATTTTATCAGCAGCAGTTATCAGGTTGTAACATATCGTACATATATACACATACATAGACCTATATTTTATTATTCCGATCAATCAGTATCTGTAATTCACTTTACGCGTCCAATGGTGCAGATGTGGTGTGTGTTGTCTCAGCTTTTCATAGACACACACATTATATATGTAGGTATATATGTTGTTACGGCCAATTCCATGAAATCTACATATTTATTGTCTAATTGGTTTGTTTTCCATCTTTTTCCAATAATCTGTGTATTGTTTCATGTTGATTGCATAATAATAAAGTCACCATTCTAGTTATTAGTCCCTCCAGGTTATACCATTAAATACTATATAACATATAAGTTGTTGCATTTAACAGTAAGACAAACAGTCAAAAGCAGACATCATTGTTAAACTTAGCTCTCGGTTTTTACTTGTTTTACTTTTAATTTAGAAAAATTCCTGTATGATTTCTAATTGGAAATTTGTTACTTCTTAAGTATCTCCGGTATGAAGATTATCTGCCATTTCCTTAAAATAATGCCTCCTTGAACAAAAATTGGTTATTCTGTCCATTTCGTTAAATTTATGCCTATAAAATGCAAAATGTTTTAAATTATATAGAAAAAAATGTGCTATTATAATTTTCTATGAGACTACCGTCAAAAGGTGTAAATTAAAAGCTTATACAAGTTCTTCTAAGGCCTTCAATACAAGGTATTGTACAAGTGCCAAAATGAAATGTGTCGGCAGCATGTAGGAAAAACTTTTTAACAAAATATGACTGAATCAAGTTCTGATGTATTTGGAGAAAGATACCAAAGAAGACAATATTAAAAGATCTTTAAAATTTTATGTAAATGTTTTTTTAAATAACTGACAAATCCCAATGGGTTGTGTTTGAATTTTAGAGCTTTCTATACGACATTTCCAGAAATGTTTGGGTGTGATATTTCCTTTTATTAAGTTCAAACACACTCTAAATTATATCTTATATTTAAGGTATAATTTGGTAAATATTTAAACAAAATCCTTGACTTACTAATGCTGTTAATACAAGGATTTCGATCATTAAAATCTAAAACGTTGCTGAATACACGGACAAAAAGAACAAGTACAGATATATATAAATATACCGTATGAAGAAGCCAAAGCGACGTCCCCGTCAAGGAAGGCTAAATTTCCAATAGGAGAAAAGGAATCGTCCCTCATGTCGTATATTTAAGTTTTGATTTTACCTCATGAAACATTATTCTGTTAAATCCAGAACAGCTGCTGTGCTGATAAGCTTATTTAGGTAAGTTCTCTAGGTAAATTGAAATGACGTATTTGGAGAAGTCCGGGTTATTAACTGCACAGATATCGTCAAGATATAATATTAAGATATAATTTTATAATAAATGATATTAATTAGATTTTGGTGGATCTTTGTGGGGTTTCACCATAAACTGGGATTCATACTTCTGCAATTAAATGGGCACAGTTGGTACCCATAGAAATTCATACAAGCTGTAGATAATCTTTATCGCCACCCCTGATGTCAATTTTGTCAAAAAGAATTGAATTTATCAGTTTAGCAAAAACATTTAAATGCGGAATTTCGAATTTGCTTTCAAAGAGAAACCAACAGGAAACCAAAGGGTAACCAAGAAAAAAAAGTAAACCGGCAATCTCAAATATGAGACAAAGATGAAACATAGAATCTTTTTTAAAATAAGCTAATGTATAAATAAAACCCAAAAAACTGGATTGAATAAAATTCATATAAAAGGGGACTTGTTCTTGTTTCTTTTAAGAGATGAGCCTGAGTACCGTAAAGTGAATACACTTTCTTTTGTAAAGCGTCAATCAGAAAGTAGTCATTTCTAATTCCTCAAAAACAAGTTAAATAATCATAATAACCAGTTATATCATTTTTTAAGTTTTATTATGCTATTTAAAACAAATGCATGAATTACAATGTTGCCTTAATATTGGTGATTTCATTATGCTTTTATCAGCAGCAATAGAACTAAAACATAGAAAAGCCGAGACCAAAAAAATGGTAGAAGTAGTCACATTCAAAAATATCGAAATAGGAGCCATATCTAGTGGAAGGAATTCTACTACGTCCAATACTATGTTTAGGGTTCATTATCCATATAAATATCACAAACAAATTTATGTAAAAAAAATGTGATAAATTTCACGTAAACGAAATCTGCCTACTGCACTAGTTAAAACACTTTGGTACTACCAGCAGTGGCATTCGACCCAGTGGTTTTAAAATACACAGTTTCCACTTTCGCACTATTGTAAAGTTCATTATGTAGTACATGTATACTTATTTCAAGGAGAAACCTATCTTGGATCTTGAAGTTTACAGAGTAGATAGTTGTGCAACAGCTACGTCGTTGACACAGATACTTTATAAATCGGAATATTTTGCTCTTAAGTTGAAGTCGTCTTAGAAATTTAATGGTCGACACCACGATCTTGCCGACCGGTAATGAGTATCAGTTTCAGAGACGAAGACGAATATTTTCCTGTGCAGCTGTGGAATAACCTTAAACATGCTGTTCAATTTCTCTGTCTGGAGATTGAAATATCTTTAAGCCTTACACTTATCCTGAAATGACTTATACCGGAATAAAAATGGAAAATGCGGCAGATGTCTTTAAAAAAGGCAAGAACTTGGTACCCTTCCGGCCACTTTAGGGTCTGCATTTTTCATTGTTTTATGTTTGTTTTAAGCTTTATGAACAGCGTTTGTCACGTTCCGTTGTAATCGTGGTTTTGAGATTGCAGTGTCTGTCGACGTATCCTTTTTGAGTGACCCATCTGTTTTCTTTTGCTTCCTTTTTTTAAGTCCTCTTAATCTTGAAAGCAGTTATTTCTATTCAGTCGAAACTGCCGAAAATATTTTTCATCACATGTAATAAATATGTCATTTTAGATATCATACAGCGAAACGTTATTCTGGAGCAGAATTTCGAAACGAAGTAATTCCTGTTATATAACTGTCTACCCGGAACCCGAAATTTTTGTAATTGCCTAAACTAGAATCCTCGGCATCGCTTAACAAAAATCAGATTTTTTTCTTTCATTTCATAGCTCGATATTGGTTTATTTTTATATCTATTTTTCATAAATTGAAGAAAGCGTGGGGAAATCGTTAAGGAGAGAGGCTGGTTTACCTGCTCTCTACCCGGCAACAAATCATTACCAAGCGACAAGTAGGAAATAAGAAAGTAAAGAACGACTTGTATCTGACGAACAATTAGTTGCTAGTGTGTATTTATTGAATTTTATAAGCTTTCTTTGCTTGTATTTTAATGTCATATTTGACCTATCCTTAAAACCTCTAATATAGTCTAAAACATATGATATAGATTTATGTAAATTTAAAAAAACAAGACACTGCCTACCAAACAATGTCAGGTGTTACGTTTTGTTTGTTTGATTGGGGTTTAACGCCACTGTCAACAATATTTCAGTCATATCGCGGCGGTCAGTTTTACTGGTGGAGGAAGCCGGAGTACCCTTAGAGAAGGCAGGTAACTGACAAACCTTATCACGTGCGATGCGAGTAAAACGCAACCCGTTTTTGTATGAAAATAAATATTAGCATACAACTATAATACTGTTATTTATCGTTTTATTTTGTTTGCCAATTTTTGTCTACCTCTTTGGAATCTATGAATTCGTTTTTCACCTATTACATCAATAGGCGTGCGTGAATAGGTTTTCAATTTGACATGTAATATAAATAATATCATTAATACGATGAGTTTGCGTGGCTCAAATAAAGACGCATTGCATCGGACTCATGACCTTTGACTGTAAACTTTTTCAGGTTCGTTTGTCTTTCGCAATTTTCCGACTTCCCTTGCCAAAATGCAAACCTCCATGTCACTTCATTTGGCATAAAGACCGAACCAAAATAACCGTTTCCTTGCAGATGCCACACATCTTATATTTCAACATCCAACCCCGACTTGTCTGTCATTATTATTAACACTGCTTGGAAATCGGGAATATATACCTGTAGATGGAAGTTTACCAATGTTGTTTACATAAAGAAATTTTGAAATGCTTTGTACGCATTTAAAATATATTTCGGAAATGTGTATCCAAACGGCGTGTACTTTTACGATTAAAAGACATTGGATGTTGAATGTGTACATAGCAAATCAAAATTTATCAATCTAACGCAACATTGGAAACATTCCATCTATATATTCCTAAATGCAATAGAAGCTAACAGTTTACATATCCTTGTAATCTTAACAGGATCTTCTTCGCTCAATCCTTTAGTTAAGTTTTTTGATATTGCCAAAAATCCAAAGACTGTGACTTATGTTGATTTAAGCTTTAAATTGGAAAATATTTTGCATATTTCTTCTTTTACTTCTAAATGTGGGGTTGTTTTAATATTGCAGTTTAACACATTTGATGTGAAAAATATTCTTAAATTGTGATAGAAAAATTTAAAATGTTTTTATGTTTATTCTTCTCATGGGAGGTTTAATTCATCAGACATGCTAACATTAATTTTGACGCCTTCTTATGAAATATTTACATCAACCTATATTATTTTAGCTGTTTTGTGCGCCAGTCACACATCAAAACTGCAATATCAGAAATAGATTATAAGCTTCCAAAATTCTTCATTTTGGTACGACTATAAAATATATGGGGTAATGTCAGAAAGACTGCACTCCAAAGTCTCGAAAACAGAGGGAATTTACAAACCCAGAGGTCTCCAAAAGGATGTAAACAAGGGTGGATTAGCACTCCTTGTGAAATGCTCTTCATCGCCGTCGAACTTGTAACCTTGAGGATAAGATTGTGTAACGGAACAGTGAGATTTTTTAAGTTTCAATAGGATGTGATATCCCTTGTCATATCAAATTTCTACATTTGCAGTCGTATTTTTCTCCGCAAAAGAAAGAAAACAAAAGATATGTATACCAAGGTTGACCAAATATTGAGAAATCAAGGGAAATTTACAAAATAGGAGTGTGATCAGACGAAGATTCATTGATCATTCGTCAATATTACTTCATAAGACTTGGAGCAAAGAAGTCGTCATGTTCAATATGGAAATCTGTCTTTAGTCTTCCTGCTGTGTTTCTTCATTAAGATCAATATTAGACACATGGGAGTATGTTCATTCCTTTATTCGAAGTCTTTTTGGATTCATAAGATGAAGATTATTCATGTAATAGAAACTAGAATAAATGATTTTTTATATAACATCATTAAAGTTGTCCTCTACCAAACTTGTTGATTTTTCACCGATATTCTGGCATGACTGTTGGTGCCGATAATTTTACCCATTTAAAACTGCTCTACCAATTGAATTTTTATATTAAAGAAATGAACATCAGTTGGTCATTTACAAATTACGTGTATGCAAATATTTTTCTATAATGCTTACAATTTGTACCTGGATCACATTACTTGCCAAAGTCGGAACGTTGGAAAGGCTTCATTTGGCAAAGCAGTCGTCAAACTTTCGTATATAAACACATAGTATAGACACAGTATTATCAATAAGATACAAATTCTTTTGATATGAAAGTACAAGAAAAAAAGTGTCCTGTTGTTATTTTGAAACCTCAGTGTAAGATACTGTTCTTTTCCGTCGTTTTTCTTATCGCGTTTGTAATAGGTGGTTGTCGGTGTTCATTACTGTACCACATGCGGCCCGCGATACCGATAGTAATGTATTTAGTGTCACCTGTACATAACACTAATGTCTCTACCCAATAACATGAATATGAATACGATGCCCAGTTTTCCCGGTGTTCACGTCTCATGCATGTGATGGTGTTGTTAAGAAACGGTCCAAGGTTGTTGGTTCATTCTACGTATACGGGATATCAAGATACAGCTTTACATATTGCTTTTTCTTAAGACCTAAAAAATAAAGCCATTCCGATCTATGAACTGCAAATATGTCGCTGTACCCTGAAATCCACAATCGGCAGCAAGAGAGTCTGACGTAATTTATCAAAGCTTGAATTGAATAATAATGTTTTAACTGCTATATGCATTTTTAATTTTACCACGCAATCCCGAATTGTCAGCAAGAGTGTCTAGCGTTATTAATCAAATCATGGGTTAATAATAATTTTAAACTACAGTATGCATTTTTTATAATTCATATAAAGATATACGTATAAATATGAGCTTTGCAAAGTCTACATTAAAAACTCCTGTTTTCATTGATTTGAGCTGGCAAGCAACAAGAGGAAAGAAGACGGGATGCTTATAACGGTACTGTCGCTTCACAATTTAGTTTTGTTTAAGACGATATATATTTATGTTGCATGTGCGCCATATAATTAGCTTTGTAGATTGAATGTCCTCCTTGCTGAACGTTTGGTAAGAGAAAACCGGAATATAGCAAAATAGGCTTTTTAAGACAATAGTCATGAAATTATATTCACTTAAACCAGTCTTGTTAAGCCAAAGTCATGATGAAAAATTAACATACAGTGAACAAATTATTCCCAAAATGCACACACTATTTCACAACTTTTCCAAAATGGTCCGAGTAGTGAAATTAACACTAAAAGATTTCCCACTACCACTTCTTTTTACTTGCTACGAAACATTAGTTATTCTTTCTAGTTGTTTCTGGAGCTCCTACAATAAAGGAGAAAGGACGTAATACACGGTGGCCATACGATCAACACTCTAAAGTTTTAATCAACACTAAATGTTCACAACCCACTCTAAATGTTCAAAATGAAACTTTTCGTTGCTGAACACGACTGTTGCAGAGAATAGAAAAAGAATGAAATGAAGCGAACGTTAGTATTATATTGTATTGAGC
>JAULBM010021836.1:0-11334 GCA_032357055.1 Geukensia granosissima | reverse complement strand
GTCAATCACGACCCCGGATACAATTCTGAAAGGGGACCATCCAAGGACCATTCCACCAAAGTTTGGTTCAAATTGGCTCAGTGGTTTCAGAGGAGAAGATTAAAATGTGAATTGTGGACGGACGGACGACGGACGGACGACGGATGCAAAGTGATGGCAAAAGCTCACATGACCTTTTAGGCCAGGTGAGCTAAAAACGCAAAATGAACTTCGGGTCATGTGTGACGAAAACAAGGAGCAGGAAACGATTGGAATGTTCTAATAGTTTGGTGACACAGCTTGGATGCATTTGCCATTTAACTAAGACAATGTATTTAAATGAAGTTTTCAAGTGAAATCAAAGGTTAAATTTGGTGTTACAGTTTCACGACTGTACTGTCCTCTACTTTTACCGAAATATAATAAAAAGACGATTCCATGCAATCCGATCGACTGAAAAGATGACAAAGATAATGATTGCAAAGAGAAATCAATCAGGCTTTCAATACTTGATTTTGTTATGTTTTTTTTTATTTTAATATACATAGTAAAAAGGGTTTGTTTGTGTTTTTACTGAATGAATACTGTTTAGTGTAAAATGTTACATTCAAAAATTGTTTCGGTTACGTAGATACCGTTTCACAGATGAAGACGAACATTTCCCATTAGTGGCGCAGGAGTTGCTTACCTGCTGGAGCACCTGAACTCACCCTGGTTTTTGTAGGAGCTTTAGTTTTAAGTGTAGTGTCGTGTGTTCTATGTTTGTCTTTCGTTCTATTTTGTTGGACATGGTCGTGTCTGTCTTCCAACTTAACGATTTCTGTCTGCCCCTTTGGTAACTTCGAATTCCTCATCTGTCATGCTAGGATCGACAAGATTCTGTCAAGTTTGCTCCTGTTGGGGTTTGGTACTATTATTTCAACATTGTAGCAGTTGAAACATTTGCGATTTTACCTTCCTAAATTTTAGCATGAATAAAATAAACCAGAGGCTCCCGGGAACCTGTATCGCTCACCTGTTGGAGACTCCCCAATAAGCCTTGCCTGGAAGGAATGTTGCACACAATTTTTGTAAACAACAACCGGCTCAGTAGTTCACCTAATATTCTAAAACGAATTTTCCTTGCAGCCCTATTTTGTAACAAGGCAGGCAAGTGTGCAAAACATAATTTTGGGAGAACATTCCAACAAACTTTCCTATAGGGTCCTATGCTACACTAAGTCTGGCTGTGGCGGCAATCTTAGTTGGCGGGCCCGACTGTTGGACATTTTTGGGTATAATTCCATCTAGGGACCATTCCATCAAAGGTTGGTAACAGTTGATTTAGTTGTTACAGACAAGAAAATATTTAAAATATACCCACCTTTTCTATTTTTAGTAATGTCAGCCATATTAGTTGCCGGAGGAGGGGCAGAATGCTCAACACAATGTGGTAGAAGACCACCAAAGGACCATTCCACCAAAGTTTTGTTGCAAAAGGTTCAGAAGTTTTAAACGAGAAGATTTTCAAGTGAATTTCCAATAAGATCCTGTATTAAACTAAGTTCGGTTGTGGCGGCCATCTTGATTCGTGAGCATAAATGCCGGACACAATTGGTAGAGAACCATCTGAGGACCATTCTAGCTAAGTTTGTTTGCAATAGTCTTAGTAGTTTCAGACAAGAAGACTTTCAAGTGAATTTCCCATAAGGTCCTATGTTAAACTAAGTTCGGCTGTGGCAGCAATCTTGGTTTGGTAGAAAACAAAACACCACTTAAGTGTCCTCAACCGCTCATATACCGTTCATAGATAAATGTATCAACTCAAAAAATTTTTAAAAATCAGTTAACATTCCTACAGTAGTAAAATATATATAAATGGGGTCCGATTTTCAAACTCGTATAAGAGAATATGTTTTTGTGTAAATTTTATCTGCATCAGCAAAACACAAACTATTAAGAAAGCTTACAACAGAAAATGCTTTGCAGAGTCATAACCACTATAAATTCGTTTATACCGGGCCAACTTTTAGAAGGAATCACTTATAAATTCGATCCAAAATCGACGAAAAGTACAATTTCACGATCGCTTACAAGACAAATTTCAAGTATTTTTTAAGTTGTCGAGCGGCAATACTTCTACAAATTTTAACCCCATCCCAATTTTTACATTTGTTCAATACGATATCCGTTTTAAGCTTTTATATAACTTATATCTAATCTGACAAATAAATATCCTAGAATGCTAGCAGGGCAAACTGACCTATAGGTTTAGGAGGGACAAAACTCCTGCAAAATTGTTTGATCCGGTGGCATTTTAGGGTCGTCCCAGCAACTGCCCATACAAAGTTCCAGTGTGGCTCAAAAATGGCTCTACAAATAAAACAATTTTGATCTGAGCAGAGAAATATAAGGAATCTTTAAAGTAAAAAATAATTCCAAATTATTTCCAATTTTTATTGTACGTATTTTTTCTCAATGTTAAAATATTTTCAAGCCCATATCTAAAGAATGGCAAACAAATCTAGTGCTGTATAGTCTGATGGAATAACACATATGTTAAACTGGAGCTGGTTGTTCAAAACTATCCATTCGTTACATTTTTAAACTAAACTTGGTAAACAAGACAGAATACACTACTCCCTAGATAAATACTTTGCTATAAATGTCAGCTTTGATTCATATAAACAAGAACAGAACACATATAAAGAGGAACTAAGTTCACGCTGTTAAAGCAAATAAATCAATGATAAAAGATGTCATATAATCTAAGGTTGGAATAATGATAAAATGTCAAACAGAAACTTAAACTTCATTCCTTGTTCAAACAAAACTTTCCATAGTGTGCAATCCTATAAACCGTTTTCGACAATGTAAAAAGGCTATTAAGGGAAGAAAAAAGTTTCTTCTTTGGTTTTTTTTTAAATTGAAATTAGCTGATTGCATGCTGACCCATAGCTGATGGTCGATTGTAACTCCACTGAAGAATATACAAGTGGGAGATTAAAAGTGCCTAGTATATAGAGACAAGATAATTCGAAAAAAACAAAAAAACAAAAAGAAAACACAAAAAGGAGTGGATCAGGTATAGCAGTGGCCTTTCACTTGTATACATAACGCCACTTATCATTTCCTTTACAGATCGATCATGAAAATATCAGTTATTTTATATTACACACGACATGATATGGTAAATTTGTTTGTTTGTTGGGCTTGCAGTACTTCCTGGAATTTTAAAATAATGCAACCTCACAAAAGAAACACAACTGTCAAAGACAATAACGTTACTTATTAATTACGTTAGGTATTTTAACAACATTCGATAAGGAATTGTACAAAAATTTCTTTTCGTTTAGAACTGTTGGTTTCTTTGGCAAAAGAATGAAAACTAATCAACATATATAAATATGTGTTTGAAAAACAGGAACGTTGTTTATGGTCAATCATTGAAAACAAGATAAACATTTATTTGTTTAACCCTACAGTGTCATCTCCACACACTTTGTACCGTTTTGATTTTGTATATTATAAACATCACCACAAAGAATATTATCTTAATATGTCTTTAATACTGGAATTTAAGTTACACTTATGTAGTCTTAATAATATCGTTGAAGACGAGAGATTATAAAATTTTTACGCAACGGCCTTAAATATCGTCCTCCTTCGAAAACTGACTTGAATGAGTGGAATCAGTGTCGCAGAATCATTTTTGACGCTCTTTCTATTACTGCCAAAAATGGTGTAAAACATTAAATGCCGATAAAAATCTCTTGGTGCTTTTTTCAATAAATGCAAATACATTGTTAATATCAGGATTGCACACCTCGAAAACAATTTGGAAACTACAAATATAGTCTCTTTAATTTCTAATATGAAAGCTAAACTTCAAAAATTTGGAAATCAGTTCATTTTTATACAGGCTGATAAAGCCGCTAACAATGTGGTTGTGGTGTGTCGTAAATACTACAAGGAGGTACATAAGAAGAAATTGTTTTTTTCTTCTATCTTCCAAGCCATGTACTCAGCAGAGAGTCAAATAGTAGACAGACACAATACTTCCATAGTTAGGCTTAAGGCACCTGCTGAACAGTTTCAAGTCTCAGTCATGTATTGGTTGCCTCAACTACAACTTTCAAGTTCTAATTTATCTCAGCGTCAAGTAAATGTACTACTACCAAACTGTCCTTTTGAGTAGTACTTGTTCTAAATTGAAAGAACTTATCATTAATTATTGTAATAGTTAATGACGAACAAAATGATACTACCTATTTTAAAGTGTAAAAAATTCACTGGAACTTTTGGTTAAATTACAGGCTTTCGAAAAACCTTTTGAAACTTTTGATTGTTATGATTTCTCTACCCTTTAACAACACCTTCACATTATCTAATTAAACATATTTGATTGAATGTTGCTTCGATAAAGCAAATCATAAGTACATATGCTGAAGTAGAAAAAGATCATTTTTTTCTCTGACGAAAAAGACAAAATTGTCATGAAAAAAGAATTTAAAGATAACAAAGGGGCAGACAGAAATCGGAAGATAGACAAGACCATGGCCAACAAAATGAAACGATAGACAAATAATAGAAAACACAACACTGCACTGTAAACTAAAACTGGATTAACACGAACACTACAAAAACCAGGGTGCTCCGGAAGAGAAAGCAACTCCTGCTCCACTAGTGGCACCCGTCGTGTTACTCAGTAGACAAAGCCGGTATATAGTCACAACTGGTACAGGAACGGCAGTGGGAAGATATACATTGTTATTTGTGAAATGGATATTTCGTACCGGTCAACCAAATCATGATGGCGATCGAAAACTTCCGGTGATATGAATCTAATCTTACCATGAGAAACCCTTGGCTCATACACATACAAAACATATTCTTACTAGACCTGTGAGGAAATTATTGTTTCTGTTTTTTTCCTTCTCTATAACATTTTTTATCCTTTTCGACAGGTCGTAGGAATTCCAATGGGCACAAATTGTTCTCCTTTAATAGCAGATCTCTCGGTTTTTTGTCCAACTTCATAAGAATCCTTCTAGAACTGTTTTGATAGACAAATTTGATAATACATTCCGCTACCTTGATGACATCTTTTCCGTTAATAATCGCATTCTACAAATATTGCCAGTAGCAATATCCTCAAATGCCCATTTTTTACACTTAGATGTTTATATTACTCAAGGTAAAATTTTCACCAAAGCCCTTGTTTGAAGTGACGTTTTTAATTGAATGAACGCAACAATTCTTACGTCAAGGATTTTGTTACTGATTAAAACATTTACTAAATTCTTTCATAAATATAAAGAATTGGTATTAAAATTTGTAATCATTCTATTAAATATGGGATATCTCTTCCTACTTTTTATGGAAACGTGGTAAATGAAGCTATGGAGTTCAAAATCCACATGATGTCAAAATTCAACCGTAATGGATTTCATCTCAGCATTATTAATAAATCTTTAAATATGGTTTTTATTGCAACTAATACTAACTTTCTTATCAATAGCTTGATACTACTAAACAGTTTTTGTTATAATATTTTCAACTTCCTGCCTATATATTTATTTACTGGCATTTGCACAACTCATTGACTTCTTATAATATTTTAAACAATAAATCCAGTTGGAGGTGTTTGTATTGACATCGTAGTAAAGGAAAACTTGGTTTCCTGATCGGTAGCTTATGGGTTTTGAACTAGCAGACATTAACTACGAGTACTCTTTCGAGGTCGATACTTTTGTTGTATTATGTATTAGTTTCAATTTTATTTGTTGTTGATTTTCAGTATCGATATCAATCCATCTCCACCGATTTTATAGTGTGTTTTTATTGCTGTTTGGTCATATCACTATCCCTGGTTAGGGGGAAGGTTGAGAGTTTTCAATAGATTAGGTCGATTGTCGTGTTTTATGAATATTTTCACATTTTGTATTTCGGAGCCTTTACAGCTTCCATTATGGTTCATCACTGAAGGCTGGAATGGGACCTGTAGAAGTTTAAATATGATTGTCATTTGGTGGGTGGCTGTCTCATGGACACTCATGCCACATTCCTATTTTTATAGAAGTGTTAATTTGACCTCTATTGCAGTTTTCAAAACAAAGATGGTTTTATATGAATCATACGTAAGATTTATAGCACAGAAATATTTTTGACGCGATAAACATATGCTTTTAACTACCGTGACTCTGATTCTCAACAAAACAGCATCTAAGAAAAAGAGCTCAGAAAATCGTGGAAAGTAATACCGGCATAAACCCAGGACCTTAACACGACCCATCACCATGACCCAAGGACCAAATAATTTGTAGGCACTTTGAGCTATCCTCTTTATGTGCTTTACCATATAATTGCTGTTATACCTCAATATGTCTGTCAAGCTGTGATTCTGTACTTAACACTCAGCTTTTATAGTTGGGGAAGACACCTGACTTGGTCTGATGTTCATTTATGCTGTGTCGTATAAATTTGCTTTATTCTAATCTGATGAAAAGACACTTCCTTTTTATTTAACTTTTTATTTTTGAGTAATTTGTATCGCCTACAAAAGAAAATAATGGTTTGATATTAAGTCTGAAGACTGATAATATTTAAGACATTCAATTCAGAAACTTCCTGCTTGCCGATATACTTTAAATTGTACTTTTATACGGGATTAATTTTAGTTTTGAAGAGCATTGAAGAGCATTTATCGATCAAAATAAGAAGGAATTTGACCTGATGCGTGATAACTAGGGTTGCACCGTGTAATTTTAATAGAGAACAGGGAATATTTGGTCAAGACATAATTTTGTACAAACGATGATAAATCCTCCCCCTAAAAATATCAGAAAATTATATGATTTTTAGAAAAATTGTGGAAAAAAGTCCGCAAACATATTGCCTCCCTTTCAATTTATTTGCACGCCCCCCCCCCCCCTACATTTTCACAACTCAGAAACTGTGAAAGAAAGAAAATCATTCGCAAGTTAACTGAAAACTCCCATTCAAACAAACCCCATGAAAAAACATCTAAATACGATGAAAATTTTAATTTTTTTTAAATTAAGCGGAATGGACATTTGACTTTTTTCATCTTCAAAACGATCAGATTACAAAGAAAATTTAAAGAAGTACTACAAAAACTCAATTTGAACATCATCTGCCATTCCCGTCATACAATCCGGTGAAATGACTTCAATATTTCCGAAGAATGACGGAAATATTCTAGTGTGTTCCGATTGACCAAAGCTCTCAGCGAGAAAAAACTATAACCAGAGGCTCCCAGGCGCCTGTATCGCTCACCTGACAAAATATCTACCCCAGCATAGGAAGTTATAAATATGCTAAATTACATACATCACTTTCAACCTCCTTCACTGAATATCTTCAACTATAATAGATTAATGATAACATTTAAAATATATAATAATATAATGAACAATGTGATTTAGGACAAGCTAAAACATAAAAATGTTATAACTTGTAACAACTATTGAGGAGATTATTCCAAACAAGGATAAAAATTGCTTAAATATACTTATAAAATGTGTTTTGAATATACAATTACCTTTTGTTCTGTTTCAGTGGCTGATGCAGATATATTACTAAATTGACACTTAACCATCTCAATGTTGAAAATTGTATTTTTACCACAAGATAATGAAATATTACATAGAAATGGGAATAGTCACCAACTTATACAAAATTAAGAATCTTAGAACCTACCACAAGAGAGGGTTCACAATATGGCAAGATCTTAAACTTAATCACATACATTAGAAAAGATGCTTGACAAATGTTTGGTTCCAGTTAAGCAAGTATTTACAGAAAAATTTTTCCCGTAGGGTCCAATGTTAAACTTGGTTGGCGTTTGGGGTCATCAGATATATTTCTGATACAGTTCACCTAAAGACCATTTCAGCAAAGTTTGGCTCCAACATAGCCAGTATTTACAGAAAAAAAAAAGATTAAAAAAAATTCCCATAAGGTCCAATGTTAAACAAAGTTCGGCTGTGGCGGCCATCTTGGTTGGCGGGTGGGGTCATCGGATACAATTCTCAAAGAGGACCACCTAAGGACCATTTCATCAAAGTTTGGCATAAATTGGCTCAGCATTTTTGGAGGAGAAGTTTTTTTTTAGATACCACCCCCTTTTTTCTATTTTTAGTAACAGCAGCCATATTGGATGGTCGATCAAAACCTCGGACAATTCCACCAAAGTTTGGTTCACATTGGACCAGTGGTTTCAGAGGAGAAGATAAAAATGTGAATTGTGGACGACGGACAGACGACGTACGGACGACGGACGCCAAGTGATGGCAAAAGCTCACATTGCCTTTTAGCTAAAAATGGAATTCTTGAGATAATAATAAATAGTAAAACGGCGCCTCATAAAGGTCATCAGGGAGCCAGTTTAAACAATTAAATAGGGTTTGGCGATACTGAACATATTTGGGGCAATGGAAGAAAAAATGTTTTGAATCTCTCAGTTGAACTCCACACCGGCAAGACAGACTTGAAACAATATTGATTTTATAGAGGTCTTGGTTAAGAAAAGTTGCTGAATATCTAAACTGAGTCAACAAAATATTTAATTTACGAGGTCTATAATAATACTTTGGAATCGAATTCTCATTTCTGGTAATTTTTCTTAATTTTGTTTTTAAAAACCTGAAACTGTTTCTATATTACGAACAGATGGATCTAGTTTATTCCATTGTCTAATAGTCGATGGAATGTATGAGTTATTAGTTAGAGACAGTCTACAAAAAGGGACAATAATGTCGTCTCCGTTACTCAAAGGATAAGTAGTAGTACTTTGTATTGTTGGTGGTATTAGTTTACATAGGTAGGAAGGAGCATTATCATTTTTAATGTTATAAAACAATTGAAGCTTACGTCTGTTTCGACGTTCTTGTAAAGTCTCCCAGCCGATTTCTTTATAATCATAACTTTATTTGTAAATATAGGCAATCCTGTCAGAATCCTGACAGCCTCAAGTAGCATTTGTTCTAATTTTGTTGAATTCCCTTCCGCACAGTTATCCCACACCTCGCAGGCATATTCAAATAAGGGACTTGTATAATTATACAAGATACAATTTCTCTAAGTTTGATCTACTTAATTTATAATTTAGTTTCCGCAATACATTTGAGTGCTTTGAAACACTTGATATTATGTTATCAACATATAAGTTCCACTTGACATCACTGTTCAAGGTTACACCTAAATGTTTATGGAAACTAGAAACTGGTAGTTCCAGTCCGTTAAATTTGAATTTCAGTTCAGGGACTTCAATATTTCCAAATAGCATTATTACTGTTTTTTCAGGATTAAAGGACATAAGCCACTTATCTGACCATTCTTTCAGAGCATTCAGGTCATGATCTATAGTTAGTGTGTGTAAACTGCCTGAAATCGTCAAATAAAAGAAAGCTATTATGACGTTTAATTTCAATCCTATATGGCTTGCATAAATCCGGGGATAAAGAAATATTAACTAATTACAGCGGAATCTGAGCTGTTAGTACTCTGTTAAATAATAGAATAGTTAATTTTTAGCAGTTAAAAAAATTCATCCAAATTTGGGTTTAGACCAAATCACAGACTTCAGATTGCCTGTTTACATTAAAATGTTTGATAAAGAAATATCTTAACAAAAATAAGAAGAAGTTATATGTCTGCTTTGAAGCAGTACAAAAGGCATTTGGTTTATTATGGGAAGATGGATTACTATTTCAGAAAATACAAGATGGCAATGGAAGAAATAGGTATTGTGTACTGCAGAAACAGTTAAAAACAGTTCCTTTAAGTATAAAACTGTCATTCAAGACTTTTTTACATAAATAAAGAAGTAAGGCAAGGGGAATCAATAAAGCCTAATTTTTTCAGAGATTGGAAACATTATATTAACAAAGAAAATCAAACAGCTGAAGTGGTAAATTCTAAATTAGGTAGTCTTCCTTTTGCAGATGACTCGATAATAATTTCAGAGAGTGAATCTTGATTACATTAGGTCTTAATCATTTAGCAGACTATTTTGACTGGTGGCATTTGAAGTTAACGTTCTTTTGTTTGTTTTATTGGGGTTTAACGCCAATCAAACAATATTTCAGTCATGTAGCGGCGGTCAGCTTTACTGGTGGAGAAAGCCGAAAAGAACCACCGACCTTGGGCAGGTATCTGACCAAACTTTTGACGTGCGATGCAAGTTAACCTCAACCCGTTTTTGTATGGTACAAAGCCAGGCGATAACTCGTGCTGTATGGGTGATAGGCTACAGTGATCTGTCGAGTAAGTTTAATTCAACTACATAGACCAGTCGGCCACCCAGGCCATGTTAATAAAACCAAAACCAGGATTTTACTATATAACACCCCCCCCCAAAAAAAAAAGAAATAGCAGGCAAAATCTTTATCAAATAAAAAGACAAATCTCTAGAAAATGTTGGAGAATATAAATGCCTTGGTTGTGAAATAAAGAATAATGGTAGTTTATGCCAAAGCAGTTTGGAACTGGGTAATAAAACAAGAAAAGCAATTTTATCAATATACTCTCATACATCCAAATTAGGGTAACTTCTTGTAAAAGTTGCCTGTAATTTGTTTAATGATTTGATGAAACCTATCATGCTATACAATGCAGAATGGTGTTTTATGGATTCTTATATCAAACTATATAATGCTCACTATATTGCACTAAATTGGAATGTTACCAATAGAATCAACCGTTAAAATTTAAACAATTAATTATCCATAAAGACTTAATAATAAATAATAATAACATAAACCAAATTCTGAGAGAGGCTTTTGAACTATCAAACAATTTAGAAACCGATGAATTTTTCTTGGTATACATATGCTTAATCTATAGCAGAAGAATATCATATAAATTTGGATTAAATAACCTCCTGTAAGTTTAAAAAAAAACAAAATTGTGTTATTAACCAAAACCTTAGAGATAACTCCATAAAATACTATATAGATTTAGATGATATCTTTAAAAATATTGATTATATAGAAAAACTCAAAACAATATTTAACCCCCACCAGAAGATATAGAAAAAGGCGCTTTGAACTGAGCAGAGGAGACTATTAATTTATATATACTTCTAAATACGTCTTGTATGTAGATTATAAACTTACTTTCTTTAAATGAGGGTGTTATGGTAGATTACCACCCGCAAAAAAATATCACACCTAGAAAAAATACCACCCGAGACCAGTCGAGGGTGATATTTTTTCTGAGTGTGATATTTTTGCTAAGTGTGGTAATCTACCATAACACCCTCACTTAAAGAAAATGTACCATAGCATCATATCCTAAGGCAGTATGTTTTTTTTATTATACTGAATGCCTTGGTCTGTTCTGGTTCAGTTG
>JAULBM010021826.1:0-11334 GCA_032357055.1 Geukensia granosissima | reverse complement strand
ATCTTTGCAGTCATGTATCAATTCAATATCTATATCCAATTCTGAAGAAATATTTTTTGCATATGTATACCATGAGTAAATTCCATCCACATCTAATAATTTAGTTAATTCATAAGCTTCATGGAGAAGGGGATTTAGGTTTTCGTTATTTAATCTTGAAAAATAAATTAGGGTTTGGGAAACTATGTAGGTTTCTATAGGTAAAATACCCATTTCCTCTCTAACAATTACATTTGTTGAGGTTTTCTTTGTTCCTAAAGTGTGTTTTATGAAATTCAGTTGGACTTTTTCTAAAGGATTTTTATCAAGAAAGGATAGCATATCTACATTTGTGTTATTTTTCTTGGCTCTGAGATTAGCTCTATATAGTTGTATATATGAGTCCATATAACAAACTTCTGAATTATAGGTTAATATTGGTTTGACAAGAGATTCAAAAAGTTTACATGCAATCTTGATTGGAATATAGCCAAATTCTGAAGTGTATGATCTTATACTAAATAAAACTTTTTTAGCCTTATGGGCGAGATCAAGACTGCAACTTGTAAGACTACCATTACAGCTAATGACACATCCAAGAAATTTATAAGTATTTACATTTTCTAAATAATTTCCCTTATATTTAATGAAATTGTTGTTTGTTTTTGGTGGATTATTCTGAAAAACCATTGTTTTTGTTTTTTTTACATTGACAGTCAATTGCCAGTTGTTACAATATTCTGATAAGTTATCCAAACTATTTTGTAGACCAGTTTTGCTCTCTGATAAGATTATTAGATCATCTGCAAATAAAAGACTTCCAATGTAAGAGTCAATAAGTTTTACAGGATTACAGTTTCTATGAATGAATATCTGACTAATGTCATTAATAAAAATATTAAATAGAGTCGGGCTTATTGCATCCCCTTGTCGTACCCCTTTGTCTATACTGAAGAATTTTGAAAATAAGTTTTTGTATTTGAAAGAACTTTGTGTACAATTAAACTGACTTTTGATAATATTGAACATAGTTTTACCAATTCCCATGTTAAAAAGTTTGTAAAGAAGTCCAAGTCTCCAAAGGGAATCAAATGCTTTTTGAAAGTCTACAAAACATATAAATATTTTTCCTTTATTCTTATGCAGATATTTATTAGTTAATGACTTTAATATAAACAAACTGTCCGAAGTTCTGTGATTTTCTCTAAATCCAAACTGTGAGGGGTTGTACTTGTGGGTCATGATATTACAAAGTCTAACATTCAGTAGAGCACTAAAAACTTTTGCAAGACAACTCATAAGGGCAATTCCTCTATAGTTATTGAAATCTGTCTTATCTCCAGATTTATGTATAGGTATAATATATGATTCCTCCCACCTTCTTGGGTAACATCCAGTTTTAAATATTATATTAAACAGTTTGGTAAATGATTTAAGTGTTATGTTACTACTATGTTTAATAATTTCATTTATTAATTTGTCTGGTCCACTTGATTTACCTTTTTTTAAATTTTTTATAGCTTTTTTAACTTCTAGTAAGGTAAAAGGCTTATCAGTAATGTCTAGATATTTAAGTTTATCTTCGATATTTTTCATCTCATTTTCAATTTGTTTCTGAAATTCTTTGTTTATATTTTTACAATTTCCTTGATTTTGAAAGTGTTCTTCAAGTTTTTTTAAGTTTTGAAAAATTTCATCTGCTTCAGTGTCTTCTTTTTTATCTGTTTTCATTTCTTTTAGTATTTTCCAGTATTCTTGTGTTTTATTTTCAAGTGAACTTTCAAGTTTTTTAAACACCTCTTCCTTAAATTTTATCTTTTTTTGTTTAATGATTTTTTTAAAATTCTTAAGAAGTGTGAAGTATCTGACTTTATAAGAATTATCATATGGATTTTTTGTAATTTCCCTACCAAGGGCATTAATTTGATGTTTAAATTCTGTAACAGAGTTATCTGACCATGACTGTTTAACGATATATAGACAATATATCATCCTTACTATTGCTAGACTGCTTTTAAAATGCCTGAAAGATTGGGTAGCAAAGTTGACTTACCGTTAAAGCATGTGGCCGTCGACTTCGTGAAGACCTTTTACGAGATTGTCTAGGATAAGTTCCTCCTCTTGAAGTCACGTCATTGACACTTATACTCCGATTTCTGTTCCCGCTGAAGACTTCCGTGCAACGGCTACTTCTACTGCTATCATTATTACCATATCCGCCACTTTTATTGTTCATAAAACTATAAGCAATGCTTGTCATTTTAAATACTAAACCCTCCCCAAAGGTTAACATAATACATAATTTCTCCCTAATTCCAGAAGAATTGCCGTTAGAGGATGTTTGCGAAAAACATTTCATTAACGGTTTATTAAAGTTTTGTGTAGAACACAGAACTGTTCCGCTCGTAATATTTTACACCGCTTTGATGCTATTTCAAATATTTAACAATTTTATTGATGAAAGCGGGCATAAATATAACAACTCTCTTTTTTCTTCACAACAATTAACACATGAACATAATCAAACTTCTCTGTGCCTTAATATTCCATGTTTGTGTGCAATTAAACATCAATCAAACATGTTTCCAAACTTAATATATGAATTAGAATTGACAAGTCTCTCAAAATCTTGAAAACATTCGACAACGTTAGAGTACCGACGGAAATTTCAAATCGGAATATAAACGTTATAAACATCCATCTGGAATCATTAAACAGCATCCCTCAAGGCGAAAAATAGATCATTTTTCACATAATCTATGCTACGACAATCTTTTTTTCGCTTACTCTGTCAGCTGATTGTTGTGATCAAGACACACAATGAATTTATCAGACAAATATCATTAGTAAACATATCACTGGTATGAATAAATCTTTCTGAAGATGATGAAGCGAAGTCTTGTCCTGATTTTTAACACACAATATAATCAAGAGGATAAATTCCTCTCTTACTTTTCGTCTTTGTAAAAAGATAAATTGACAGCACGCGTCTAACCTTTAACCAACTTTCTACTGGATTCTAATAAGCAACAGATCAGAATAATTGTATTTTCAATTCTTTCTTTTTATTCTAGTTACTTGCTCATTTTCTAATGATTAGCTAAATTGATGAGTTAATTAGCATCCTGCTGGTGCCTCTCTGACATGAAGTTTTATTTAGATCATAGAGAAACACGAGATCAAAACAGAAAATGATTATTATCTATCGTCTGCTTAACGACCTAGCGTTAATTGCCACAGCGCGTGCGGAGGACGTGCGATGTATCGTCTGCTACCGAGGAAAAGTGGTAATCTAGCATAATAAAGAAATGGGGATTGATTGAAAATTGAGGATTTTATAGAGCATAATGATCAGGTTGTTTTTATACAACTTAATCTTTTGTTTATTTACATCTTGAAATCTAAAATGAAATAACGGTGGTATAAACTGCCAGAATAAACAAATTTTACATCACTGTTTACATCTTTGATACAACAAATAAACAAATCCCTTAACATGCAATTAAAGTAAAAAATTTGTACTGTATACTATTTAAGTTAAGTTCAAATCCCTAAGATAATAGGATATAAGAATTATATTTACGTAAATATTGTACTTCCATGATAATAGTATGCAAGAGACCAAAATCTCCAATTCAAAAAAGTGAAAAGGGAATCCCGAAGATAGAAACAATGTAGATAGTTTGGACAGGCCTTATTCATTTTGTCCATTTCGCCGTTTTACTTCTGGGTCTAGTTGCAAAACACATAAATGTTTCATTTTGCATCAGAACAACCTTGTTGGGGGATATATTGTGATTAATATAACAATAAAAAACATATTGTACAAAACGGCTGTTGTAGGAAGGATCCAACCCTTCCGAAGCACTTGATTTCACCCTGGTTTTTGTAGGGTTTGTGTTACTCCAGCTCTAGTTTTCAGTGAAGTGTTGTGTGTTTTATGTTTGTCTTTCGTTTAATTTTGTTGGCCATGGTCTTGTATGTTCTCCGACTTTACGATTTATGTCTGCCCCTTTGATATCTTCGAATTCCTTTTAAATACACGTCTAATATGTTCACAAAAACAAATATGAGTTGTTTAATTTGCTAAAAAAATGGCATAAAGCAAGTGCGAACTGGTTGTCAAATTCAAAAAAACTTTTGATGATTTAATTTTAAAATAATTTTAAAATCTCAATGTTATGGTTGTTACAACCACAAAATAAGCAGTTTTGTAAGAACTCTACGATAGGAAAATAATTGAATGAATCATATTTCTGAATTAAGTAATATCCTATGAAAGAAGAGCCTATTTCGGAAAAAGAAAACAAAAATAAATTTGGGTTTATAATTATTTCGTACCCCCCACCCCCCCCCACCCCCCCAAAAAAAAATGGTAGGACCTGCTCTTTATAACTGGTAATGTTTATTACTGAAGAGAAGAATAGAAAAATACCTTTTCAGAAATTACCAATGTCAAATAAATACGGAAAATTTATGTATGCTTTATGTGCATTTCAAGAAGTAACCTTTTCAGGTAACCTATCTGGCTATTCCAGTTTGTGAAAATTTTTGCTTTTTTGAGATGAAAACAGAACATTTTTTAATTGGCAATAAACCCCAGAATATATGGTTGCAACGTGCACTATGTATTGATTGGTTAATTGAATGTTGCTAAACGTCCAGCGGCAAAAATTTCATGTATATCAATGATGGATGAAGCGTAATTTCTACTAGACCGACACGCTGAGTCGGATTTTAAACCTGCTCGCTAAAATCCGCAGGAACACGTGCCACTTTACCCAGACACATTGTTTTGACTTGGCGGTTCAGTGGTTAATCGTACTTCTTCCTTATTTTGGGGACA
The DNA here is from genome assembly GCA_032357055.1 of Geukensia granosissima. Lineage (NCBI taxonomy): Eukaryota > Metazoa > Mollusca > Bivalvia > Mytilida > Mytilidae > Geukensia > Geukensia granosissima. The sequence continues at coordinate 6,509 of JAULBM010021826.1, read as the reverse complement.
TTTTACAGCTTGCCAAAGGGTGTGGAAATATCTCCATTATTGTAGGTCTTAGGGCAACGGGTAGAAATTAGTGATTAACAAGTTTTGCATAGCTGTCTCATAGATAATCATATCATATCTCCCTTCTTTATACAGCAAAGCTTGAAGACATGATAATGTAGTAGCGACACCAAACGCTAGTCATCTGCGGGCGTAACCGATTCGAACAAAATACAAAATTACCAACCAATGCTGAATAAATATGGAAAATTTTCGTATGCTATATGTACGATTCAGGGAGTAACCTTTCACCAGTAGCATTAGAACCAAACAAAAGGAAGTCCAAGATCTAAATATAGTGAAAGAGCCTATGGATAAACTGAACAACGAACAGGTTTGAGCCTGGAGTCCTACCCCCGACTGAAGCCACAAATTAAATATTCTGGCTTGATTGAATCTTGAAATTGTCTGACTGACAACAGTCTTGTATTAACTGTACAAATTTGTTTTCTTGCAACCGGGACACAAATTACCCCGAATGTCAAAAAGTACCTGACAACCTACAAAAATAAATTCAACAAAAAATATAAAAAAATGTGTTAAATACTGATAACTGTGTTGTTGATACATTAGTTTTGTTTAAATATGATATCGACCCAGTTATAATAGATAAAAATATAAATGGTGTAGTTAATTTGATCTAGAAACCGATTTCTGCTTTTAAAATAGTCAGCACAGGATGATTGAAGAAAAAAGTACAGAAAAATCAAAAATCAAACCATTTAAATGACGCAGAGAGAGAGAGAGAGAGAGAGAGTTGTATGTCTCCACTCGTTGCCATTTCCACGAAGACTGCTCAAAAGCGGGAACTTCATATCTTGGTTTAGGGTGAAAGACTAGAGTCCATGAGAACTGTCACTTAATCACCGTTCTATCTAATCAATCTACATATCATCAAGAAACTGTCGGAAGTCTAAAACAAGTACCGACCTATTTCACTACATAACGAACGCCAAAAAATCTTACGACTTTTTTCGACAGTATGTCACTTGAGTAATGATTGACAGATTTGTAAGATTAACAAAGCAATAATAAGTCGATTTTTTAAATAATGAAAACACAAAGTAAGCAAATATCTGACAGTTTGATAACCGTTCAATAGAGCGTACAAATACTTTTGTAAACTTTAAATCTTCACAAAAGACTCAATATAGTAATACAACCATTGTTAAAAGTCCAAATAATTTTTGCTATTCATTAATAAACAAAAACCAAATTGTAATTTTATATATAAATATCTTACACATAAACGAATTTGTTAGTAAATATGAATGATTTGTTGTAAAAAATGTTAATACTGATATGATTTAAAATGATGGAATTGACAGATTTCGACAAAAATAGTTCACGGAGTTAATTGTATTGCTTCAAATGCATGTGAAAAAATGGAAAATATATCTACAATTAAATTTTTGTGTGCATTTTATATTCTTGTACAAGAAGCAACTGCCGATGGACTTCACCTACCTTCATCGTACAAGTCAGGTCATCAAGGTATCTATACTTAGGTCAAGTGAAATAAATATGCATTTCCCCGAAGTCGTGCATACAAAACTTGAATAAAAATTTAAAAAAATAGTAATAAAACTTTTAAAATTTAGTTAAAGATTGCGGAAAACAAAACAATTCAATAGAATGCACTTGACATATATTACTCCAAAAATTCTAATAGTAAAAAAAGAAAATACGAGGATTTTAGATGATGCAATTGCATTTTATAAATGTTGAAGGATAACTGACAGGCAACCTACACAAGAAACCTCAGATCAAAATATTGATTCTTAGTGTTGTTCTTCGGACACGAGTTGTAGTCTAATAATAATAAACTTGCAGGCGTAGATAATCTGTTTATGCTAATTGTTGCATTGATGTTTTAATAAAAAGGGACACATTTCACGTGATAATTAGGAGTTAACGCTAATATGACAACGTTGATGACGATGTCGATTGTAACTTCACTTCCTTGAGTGATAACCTGGGTTTATTTCACCTGTAAAAATTGAACATATATATATATCCCCAATATGCAATTTATCTTAACTACTTAAGGCCACACAAGACATTCACAGAATATATAATTGATTAAAAGTGAACATTATCGTCGAATTTTATTGTTCAGAAAAAATTTTTACACTCCATAGGAGAATAATTTGTTCATATTAACTTAAGGAACAGCAACCAAAGCGCTGGAATTTACTTGTATATACGAGTTTTGTCTCATGAATATTTACGCCATATCTTTTCTTTCTACTTTAAAATACAGCAAATATAAAAGAGAAGCGTAACTTAAAAGTTAAAGCACAACAAGAATAAAAAAATCTACTGAAATATAGAAAAAAAAAAATAAGGATTTAAAAAGTTGGAATCCAAATTGTTTCACCACGGTTAAAATTTTAGTGTATATGTTAAATGATACCGAATATTTACATATAAAAAAATTCGAATGAGATAATAACAAAATGGCACGCAGACAAATTCACATTGTAGATCCAGCCCGATTCAGAAAATAAACTTACATCCTTGTTAATTCAAAAGCTACACCTCAGCGATTTTGATTGATTGATTGATTGTTGTTTAACGCCCAGTGGCAATTATTTCATGCATATTCAGGACGGAAACAAGTTAGCAAGCAATAAATCAATAAGTAGACTGTTACAAAGGGACCGGTAAGGGAGGGACTTTTAGACTGCCATTGCAAAAATTGAGTGTTGGATAGGGGCGGAAAATTTAGCCTTGTAACTGGTCGCCTACGGTCGTCTCAAAAACAGCTGTTACAAGGGGTCTTTAGCGTGCTTAGGTCGTGGCATTTCCTAAACACGGGCAGTCTTTAACGGTTCCCTCTTGACGGATTGTGAATTTATGCACCCCCCCCACAATCAGGGACGCCCCTATTAGAGGACTAGTGCCTCAAGGATGTGGATACCTAGTGCCTATTCTTTCTCCGACACAACCTTTGAGAAGGGGAGTCAGCGTTTTTGTATGTTACGTTAACAATTTGACGAATGACTCAATCTAAACAATGACGTTGCATTTTTAAATCACAAGTGAACTGACTAGTTCATACATTTAACCAATTAACTTTACTTACAATAAACATTGATTTCTTTTTGATAAATATTTTTCAGATATTGTTTCTGTGAAATTTTCTTCAAACGACCAGTTGCGGCGAAAGCGTTCTATATTTAGTCCATCAAGTACACTCTATTCAACTTTCAAGTTCCAAGATGCTATTGTAAGCCTGAACTTGGTTGCTAATGAAAAGTTGACGACACTGCCGCCTGTTTTTAGAAGTATTAATGCTAGAATTGTTGCTCAACACCAAAGTGTAAGGAAAGTTCAGTTATTACGCTCCTTTTGAATTACATAATAGGGAACCCTTCATAAAACGTTAACAGATTCTGACTCCAGCTTTAGTTTTCAGTTTAGTGTTGTGTGTTCTCTGTTTGTCTTTCGTTTCGTTTTGTTGGCCATGGTCTTGTCTGTTTTCCGACTTGACCATTTCTGTCTGCCGCTTTGATATTTTCGAATTGCTTTTAATGTGCCCAAGCAATAGTTCTCTAAGAATATAAAATAGAAAATATGGGTTACATATACTGTAACTCTCTAAAAAGGGGAATCTGGATGTCCTCACAAGTCTTTCAACAAGGGCAATGAGCTCTTGATCGGTTCAAACAAAAAAAAAAGACTGTTAACGTTATATTGAGAAAATTGTGCTTCGATGTTATAAATATACAACAAGAACGGCGTGAAAGGTCAAGACAAAAAAAAATGACCTCGACCCCTCACTTTGAACAGGCACATGATACATATGCTGGACAACTGATATAAGAGTTAAAATTATTAACTGGATTCAAACAATCCTTTCATCAAGGCCAAATGTCAAGTCAATGGAAACAAAAGCTGTAAGAATTACACAAAAGTGAACACGATCCAATTAGAAAGTCCCTTAACAACAATAAGAGTACATATCCAAATGAAGATGTTCCTCGTGAGAATGTACGAACTTTCTGACAACATGATCTTGGTGCATTTCCTGATGATATAATTTATAGATGTAATTAGATAAATAGATTTAATACTGCACTGCCAATAAACGTGAGGATAATCAAGGTAGGTTACAACGCGACTTTATTAGTATCTGTGTAATTTTTCTGTTCTGATGTTTTTGTTCTGTCGTTTGTCATGTCTTTCCCCTGAGTTACAATTTTTGTTCTCATATTTGATATCATCGACTTCTTTACAATGCCATTATTCCTTCACTGATTCCGCTACTTCTGAATTCCGTTCATTATTCATTTTCATCTAATTTAATTAACAACTGTATTTGATGGGCCATTGTTTACTTATTTTGGGATCTACGATACTTTTTTGTGGTCTTAACGCGAAGATCAGTTTTATTGGTGAACCAAAAGAAGATCATCGACTTTGTTTCGTGTTCTTTTTTGACGTCAGATCTCAAAATTGTTTCTGATATTTCACAAAGTTTTGGAACTTCATTGTAAGATAGTTTCACCTTCTTTTGCTTCCAAAATCGGTAGAAGATTTTATTTAATAGCGTTTATATTTGAAGAGTAGTAGTATCATAAAATAATCCTAATCACATTATTGGTTTCAAAGAGATCGAGGAAAAAATCTGTGTGCAGGCTGAATGAAAAAAAAAGAAAAAAAAAACCGCTGTTTCCATTATCACTGTTGTTGAGAAAACATAAAAAACATTGTAAATAAAAAAATAAGAAATTATGGTTATGGAGTTGATGAGAAATAAATCCACAATTATTGCATCGTAATATGTTTTAATTAGCCAATCTATCATCTTATATTATCTCATAATCTTTTTATTTTTGTTATATTTTTTAATCTTACATTCTGTTGATACCATTAAAAATTGCTAATATTAGCTGAGATAATGTATAAAATTATTTGAAAATCTCACAGAAATAATTTGACAACCTTTGTATTTGTATTACAGTTAGCAGCAACAGAAATGTATTACCATGATGTTGAGAATGGAGCGGCGGTTCATGTTGCATGTCAATCACACTGTTCAGAATATACCATGGTTGGTGTTTAGCTGTATTTTTTTCACGATTTTGTTTTTTTTTATTAACATATATCTTTTTGAACAAAATTAACGAAGAAATAATATAACTTACATAAGCAATTGTTATGTTGCAGTTGGAATAGCATCACGCTTTTTCTTGGACTTTTTACACTTGCCTTTCGATTTGGGTCTTTTTTTTTAAACTCTATGGTTAATATTTTGTGATAATATCTGTTTTTCATTCTGTCAGCATTTTTCAACAAGGTCTCGTTTTCTTGGGCTGCCAATGATTTGGACACTAGTTGTGTAGAGCTGGTGTAATAATGTTTATTTTATACCTAGTAAGTAATACGGGGTGTTTTGGTATCCGGTATCATTGAAATATTTTGGATAGAGATATACATAGTAAACGGAAATGTGGTTTTATTGTTACTGATTCATTCATCAAAAACGCATTAATTATAAACAGCTAACGAACTCAAATGAAGGAAAGATACGTACACAATAGGACAAGCTGTAAAAAGCCCCCCCCCCCCAAAAAAAAAAATGATGATATTCAGATGTAACAATAATCGGCAGGTGAAGGATACAATGTGGGAATACAAGTAGGGGTTAAAAAAGAAAAAAAATTATTCACTGGATTTTCCTAGTCTTTATAGAGTCTTTTTAGCTGTATCAAACTCGGTCATTAGGAAAGATTCTGCCCTGCAGTCGGAAAAACTGGACGACTTTTATCTATAATCTGGATGCCTGGGAAAAATAAATTTAAGATCACGTTAAAAATTGATAATATTTTAAATCTTTTGTTATTTCAGTCTGGTACATTTTCATTCAGAGGACAAGTATACGTCATGATACCAACAAATAAGTCAGTACATACAGACGGCAAAATTTTACATCAAATTTCCAGACCCGATTCAGTAATAGCGTATCAAAACGACTACTTAACAGTTGGTAGGTATAACTTTTGTGATTTATCCGATATCTTCAAGTTAGAATTTTGTGTGGCATAATCCCCATCAATGGTAATGGATGTAAATGGTAACTCTTCGTGCTGGTAGCAATGGACCGATTCGGAAATTCAACTTCCGTCCTCGTAAAATGCATTGCGCAATCTTAGCGTCCTCGTAAATGACGTCTTGACCAACGACATTCAACCAGAACAATGGCGTTCCCAGAATTCCGTTGCATTGCTGAAATGGTCCATTGTAAATGGTGGATCTAGGTCAGCACCTTAAAGGAAAATTTAACACCGTGTTCGGTTTCATTTATTGGTTTTTAAAAATAATTGTTTTGCATAAATATATTTCCCATAAGGTCCTAGTCAAAACCAAATCCCATCTTGGCACCAAAGTAATAAATGTTTTTTCTGTACTTTAAAAGAAACATTCCCTCTATGTTTCCACCTCCTTTCAGTGGTTTTCAAGGA
>JAULBM010021815.1:0-11335 GCA_032357055.1 Geukensia granosissima | reverse complement strand
ACCACGTCCTAAAACATTTTTATTTCTTATCTTATGTGATGGGGTCAAAGTGGAAAAAATAATTATTTCTTATTATATGAAAACAATTATTTTTCATCCGATTTTAACGGATTTCTTTTGAAACGATTACTCATGAAAATTGAAACAAAATTCACTCCAACATATTTTATTATACATTTACCGTTTTTCTTTTGCAACAATGACTCATGAAAAATGCAAAAAAAAAATTACTCCAACCAATATTTTGTGGCATCGCCGATTTGTTATAAAAGGGCTAAAGGATTCAAAAAGAGGATTTTGCAGGAGATGAGAAATTTTTATTTTTCCTCTGATTTTGACGCTTTTAATTGATTTATTTAAACTAATTATTTCTTTGAAAACGTTGACCTTGCATCGGACGTCTACTTAAATAAAACAACCTTTTAAAATTTATTGTTAACTCTTCTAGTCGGAAGTTCTGAAATGGTGATATTTGCAATAAGCTGTTTCGTCAGTTTTAGAATACTCCAATTTAAAAATTCTGCCATAGACATTAAAAAGTCTCATTATTTGAAACAATATATATCGATAAGTCAATATTTTTTTAAAATATAAAGCAGCAGAATTTGCAGTAAATCAGTCTCTCTAGAACATATTTGATAAATATTCTCTTATGGATTTTAAGGATTTATTTTTTGAAAAAATGAAATACAAATGTGTGATCACTGGCAAAAATATTGATATATTTGATGAAATGGTTTCGTCCAACGATATCTAATTTGTTATGTTTGAATTGCTGTACTTGTCATTTTTAGGAGAATGTGTAGACTTTGATTTATATCTTGTAGGTCTGAATGTAACCTGCAGATGTTGGGTTGTGTGTTATTAAAGTATTTTTGATTTGTGTTTACTGTTATTTCTACAACGCTGATATTTTATTTTCTGACGAGTATAAGAACTGAGTTACTTTTTAAATTTTAGATCAAAGGAAAGAGGAAATTGGGAAATGGATGGTCGATGACAAGAATTTTTTTATTACCAAAGCAGCTGAATATGTTTTGAAAAAAATTAAATACACTAATATTATCACGGTTACAGGAAGTTCAGGTTCAGGAAAATCATCAATTATCCATCATGTTGCCTTACAATTGGCTAAAAATGAAGACTATCAAATAATCATTGCTAAATCACCCAATGAAATAATAGAGTACCTTAACCAAAAGAAAAGACAAGTTTTTATTATAGATGACGTTTGCGGAAAAATTTGTATGCAGAATGATATTGTAAACTTGTGGAAAATACTTGAAAATAAAATGACCGAGATATTTGAAGGTAAAGAAAAAAGAGAAGATGTAGAATCAAAACATAAAACACAGAAAAACAATATCGAAATTCATCCTTCTTCAAGACAAGAATGTCAAGATTTGGAACAAGCAAAAGAAAACGAAAACATCGACGTAAAACCCACAGAATTCTTTTCTAAGAAATTGTTAGTAACTTGTAGACTTCATATATTTAAACATCGACAGTTTCAGCGACTTCAATTTTTTACACAAAATCATTGTGACTTGTCATCACCAGATTTCTGTCTTTCAGGAGAAGAAAGACTTTCAATGCTTAAATTGTATATCAGAGAAAATATCGCAGAGGAAGTTAAAGATCAGTTGTGTATGTTTGATTTTTTCCCATCGCTCTGTAAACAATTTAATAATAAAACAATCACTGAGATGAAAATGATACTCTCTAATCCAGTAGATATATTAAGAGACACAATAAAAGAGCTACAAACATCACAAAATAATATGCATTTCTTTGTTTTGACAATGTGTACCCTCTTGAGTAATCGGTTTAAAATCCAATGGCTCGCTACTAGTTCAGCACCATTAGGCGTAACAGAAGCTATAGATGAACTGTGCTTTGAGTTTCATATTGAGTCTAAAATGGAGGAAAAAAGACATTTAGTGGAAGATTGTTTAAATGAATTAGTCGGAACATTTTTGAAGAAGAATGACGATGAGTACACTATGGTAAATGATAAGATTTATGATGTTGCAACAGTGATTTGCGGACAGCATGCAACACAGTCCTTCATAAAACATTCATGTTGCGAATTTATTGGAGACAAATTTAGGTTTGAATCAATTAATGCAACGCCTGATGAAGAAGAAGCAATACTGATTTCCGAGGATATGGAACACATATATTTTGAAAGATTGGTTAAAGATTTAGAGATTAGGAACATTTACAGTACTTTACATAACAAACAGTTAAAACATCCACTATTCAGACAAAAACTCATTACGTACTTGAGACGGGACGTTGTAAGGGTAGCCGACTTGTTTAAAAGATTAGAACAGACTGATATTGACAACAGAAAGTATGACAGTTTTCAAGTTGATACAACTCCTCTAATAGAAGCTGTATCAGAAGGTTACGCAGACATCGTCGAATTCCTGCTAGAAATAGATTGTGATGTAAATTTAACAAACACTTTAGGAATGTCAGCCTTGCATAAAGCCTGTGAGAAACAACGGAATGAAATATTAGAAATATTTCTAACAAAAGAATGTAATACCGTGCAGTCTGATAAATTTAGTCGGACACCACTTTATATTGCATGTGCAAAGGGACATACAGATACGGCCAAACTACTGCTGAATAAAACAGTTAGTATATCTCAATGTGACTTGCGTGGGCGTACTCCATTGTATGCAGCTTGTGAAGGGGGACATGTCGAAACAGTTAAAATTTTACTCGAAAACAAGGCAAACGTCTCTCAGATCGACTACCATGGAGAGTACCCGTTGTATGCCGCTTGTAAAGAAGGACATATTGAAATAGTTAACCTTCTAATGAAACACAAGGCTCTCATATCTGTGAGTGGCAGTGGACGCTTTCGATCTCCATTGTATGCAGCCTGTAAAGGAGGATGTACAGAGATAGTTCAGATGTTGCTGGAAAACAAAGCAGACATTTCTGTCTGTGGTGAAGACGGCGAGGTTCCATTGTACGCAGCTTGTGAAGGAGGGCATAAAGATATAATCAAACTACTACTGGCCAACAAGGCAGATATTTCTCGATGTGACTGGTCCGGACGGTCGCCTTTGTACGCAGCCTGCAGGGGAAGAGATAAAGAGTTAGTTAAGTTACTACTGGACAACAAGGCAGACATTTCTCAGTGTGACAACGAAGGTCAGTTTCCTTTGCATGCAGCTTGTAAAGGAGGAAATAAAGAGATTGTCAAGCTATTATTGGTCAACAATGCTGACATTTCAACATTTGACAAGGAAGGCAATTCTCTTTTGTATGCAGCTTCCAAAGGAGGATGTATAGATATAGTTCAAATGCTACTGGACAAAAAAGCAGACATTTCCCTTTGTGGCGAAGACGGACAGTCTTCATTGTACATAGCCTGTGAAGGAGGATACTTAAATATTGTTGACCTTTTACTACATCACATGGCAGACGTTTCTTTATGTGACTGGTTCGGGCGCTCGCCATTGTTTGCAGCTTGTAGCAAAGGACATAACGAGATAGTAGAACTATTGCTGAACAACAAGGCTGACGTCTTTAAGTGTGACGTGTCTGGACATTCTCCCCTCTTTGCAGCCTGTAGTGAAGGATACATAGGTGTAGTTAGAATGTTACTGAAATATGATGCAGGCAATTTTGTGTGTAACGAAGATGGCGATTCTCCATTGCATGCAGCTTGTAAAGGAGGACATACAGATATAGTTAAGCTATTACTAAAAAATACGGCAAAAATTTGTCTCTGTGACAGTTTTTGGCGGTCTCCTTTGTTTGTAGGTAGTAAAGAAAGATATGATGATATTGCAAAAGTACTACTGGAAAACCAGGCAGACATTTCTAAATGTGAAAAACATGGAAAATCACCGTTGTTTATGGCGTGTGGGAAAAGACACATACATATTATTGATCAATTATACGACAAAAATAAATACATCTCTCAAAGTGACGAACACTTCTATATAATTAAACAGAGAAGCAGACATATCTCAATGTGACAAAGACGGAAAAGCACCATTTAGTGCAGTTTGTACAGAATAACATATGAATATACTTTAACTTGTACTACATAACTAGGCCAGGATATATCAATGCAGAATTAAAGGACACATTGAAAATTTGGTGATATTGACTATAAACGCTGGTCACACATTTATGTTATACTACATTGTCAAAATATCTTCACTGCACTTCTCATTAATAACAACATCCCAGACATAAACTTCCGTTAATTTGAATTTGATCCGTCGGATTGTTTACACTGCACAACTATACAAACCATTTCCCATAGCAAAACAACGGGATATTCATTGTTTTCCTCAAAATATATTTAATAATGACAGACTTTTGCAAATAACTGTAACAAGGATGACTGTGAAATGTTCAAAAAAATTTAGCCTTCATTATGGGCATTTAATAACCCAGAAATAATATACAGCAAACCGAGACAATGCCCAATAGAAAAAAAGGAAAACTGTTTTTAGGAACATATGGCTTCATGCAAGAAAGCTGAAAATAAATTCACTATATAGTTTAGTAAGGCAGATTATGAGCAAAAATATGTATTCAAGAGATCTAAGACGACAAAACATCAATTTTCCACAAGGTGTCGATAATGACACTTAAAAAATGAAAAAAAAATCGTTATCAACTGCTCCCATACGTTTTCCCTTACAATCGTTGAGTCGAACTATTTAACTCTTATGGACATAGTAAATTATGTTCCATCATGCGTCGAACGTGTTCCAGTCTCTAATCCATTAATGTTTTAATGGAAGTTATAAAAGGTGAATGAATCAATGAATAAGAGCCAAAATATTAGAATAACTGCTGACCAGAATGGAGAACAAGAAAATGACCACAGGCAAAGATACAACAGCCGAGAAAAAACACCACAGGCAATAGCACCAACAAATGCTGCAACTTACAACCGCCTTCTTCGATAGCATTTGACAACATTTATGATGCAAACCCATAAGAAGTAATCGACGATAACAGCCAAGCGTCATCTTAAATAATATATAATGGTGAAAACAGTAATGCGAAAATACAATCTTGCAAATCAGATGATAATAAAGAAACCATAGAGAAACAACAACAGCCTGATGTCTTAGATAACAACTTTGAAAAATGAAATAATAAGGAAACTGAAAACCACTTCAGCGCTGTATCAACGAAAACAAGTGACCTGCGTGAAGCCCGCAACATATATGAAGAACACTATATATTAATCAATATCATGATGACCACAGTTCATGTAACGATCAGTCATCCAATACAAACAACGTACTGTCATTCAACGGCCGGGAATATAAATTAATAGATAAAAATACGAAATATTGAAGTTCAAATTAATCAAAATATGCAGTAATATTCTGCAATCGCAACAGATACATATGCTAATGTAAGTAATGAACCAGCAAAATAGACAATTACGTTATAGCTATCCTGACCATTATACAATATTGGCTGCCAATAAGATTACCAAATTCAAATAGGAAACCATTTTAGTCACCAGCTTAATTTATACAGATATTTATGAGGGTCAACCTATGAACTTGAAGCCACACACGTATGCAACTCAAACTACGGCCGACATGAACAACGGTATGGAAAATCCAAAACATCACCAACCCGGACATATGCAACTCATAAACACAACGAGTAACCAGTCGAACGGTACAGATACACGTACAACATCAACAAACACCAAGTTCCCAAAGATGCAAACTGCAAATTCTTATTCTGGCAATTTTGATGATCAATTCAAGCAACCCATAAATAAATTTAAAAATTAGCATGTCAGTATTACAGCAGTAATAAAACCACAAAACTAGAGAACCTAAAGCCAAACGCAGTCAGCCTACAGAACAAAAACAATTAATACATAAACTATGGGTTCCATAGACCACAAAATATGAAACATTAGGAAAGGAGACAAAGAAAAGAAAGCAGTATTTATGAGCCAGGACTAAAACGGACGCTTGTTTAATGAAAAAGTAGATTAACGTACGTAGAATGGAAAGGTAAAATCCACCAGTGCAGATAATAGCCAGACAGCCCGGCCACAGCGAAAACGAGAAAAATGAATTCGACCTAACTGCAAACAATAGGGGACAACAGGAAGCACATCAAATTCAGGCAACCCTGATTTTTTTCTACCTATATTGATGTCAATTGGATATTGCTAGGAAAAGGTTAACTTAAAAATCTCTAGCTTAACTCAACAAACATTACATCATGACCAAACAGTCCGGTCTGTTAGAGACATACATCTATGGCAGATTGTCCTAATACTGGACATAATATTGTAATGTCCATCATCGACTAAAAATCTTCAATTGGTATTCATGAATTGCATCACTACTGAATTGATGAAATTCAAAGGAAACAAATAAAGCCTTCAGAGCCGACATATCTCGAAAGGAGGAAATTATAAAAAGATATTACAACATATATTATAGAAGGTAATATAAAATCAAATTCAATATATGCCACACACAAAAGATCTAATATACTGTGTTTTCAAGAACACTGGCTTCATGATTAAAAAAACACTAAATTGATACATTTATTAAAGCAAATATGGTTGTCTACGTTGTCTCATCTTTCAGCCTTCCAAACGGTAAAGGAGGAATAGCCATTGCATGGAAAAGATCATTGACTGGTAAAATAACAAAACTTAGTGACGGAAATGGAAGTTTAATGAGGATACTTGTTAAACCGTCACATGAACTTTGTATCATATATACAAAAGAACTCATAACTCAATTCATGAATAGAATATCGTGAATGTTTAGAAATCATATCTCACATGATTATCTTATATAACCAGGCATATAGAATTAATATTGCAGAACATCTGAATGTAACTATTAAATCACTTAAAATCTACGAGTACATATCATTCTTAAAGCTTCGGAAAGGAGTTAAATATTAATATCGTTAATATGGAATCCCCATCTTATTAATAACACCAAATGGGAACTTCAAAAATGTATTATATCAATATTTTGAAATACAACATTTTGATAAACTGGAAAATATCAAAACGCTATGAACTTATCAATTCATGTTGCTGCAGCGACTTTAAATGTAAATACCAACTGTTATCTCAAAGGCTTAAGAGAGGTCAAAACAACAAAAAGGCGCAGATGTGAAAGAACAAATATTGATAGTGTTCGGGAAACACTGCATCATGAGCTCATTATTCTGGAACGTCAGCCGTACCGTTTTATAATACAACAAAAGGTATTACCTATGCAAATAGCAACAATGCTTAATGTACCTGTTTGTAATGTATAGGGGTAAAATACAACGCATATCCTGTTGGTGGACTGTTAGTCCCTGAGGACATTCGCAGCCCAGTAGCCAGAATTTTTATCCTGGTATGATTCATCACACAAATGCCTTAAATTTTTCGTTCAAAATTGAAAAAAAAACAAAATGACCAAAAGTTTCTAAGTCTCTTCCTTCTGATGCAAAGATTAATCTTAGCTTAATTTGACCTGTTTATTTAGATTGCTTTGGTTCTGATGGTTGTGCTTTTAATTTTCATTGAATTTGTAACATGATTTCCAATATTTTGACTTCAAGCACTGTCAGTCAACGAAATGGCCATACAGTGCATCAAATTGGTAATGTATTTTGTGATTCAACATTTAATATAACTGGCCACAAACGACTACTCATTACAAGCTGTTGCAAACGGGTCTTTTACGTTTTGAAAGCGTGACCTCACGGTACCGACGATTTTACGTCAACGTCAAATGACGTTATTGAATACTGATTTTTTTTAGACCTCACGTCCAACGGACGTCCCATTAAGAGAATTTTTAACCCTGGTTGCGAAACCGAGTGGTCTATGTCTTTACCTCGGCTAATCTCGGGGTGATCGAGTATTCATACATCCCGCCAAACCGACGGACGCTCCTTTAGCAGGTTTTTACATGAAGGCGGAAACAACTGTTATGATTCTACCTATTTTGACATATGCAATGAACGCCATAATAACACAAATATATATCGATGATTTTATACCTTTTCACCCAATTCTCAAAGGCGGCAAATCTTCTGAATACAGGCAAGGCGGTGGACGACTTTGGTATTATTGCGGAATAACAGAGAGCTGCTGGCCTAATGATTATTCCATATATCACTAGAGTACTCTTAATGAAGACAGTCTAGATCCACTTAAAGGAGGAATTTTAACAGCAATATGGAAAAAACTGAAAGATGCAAACATAATTGTCAATTGGAGGTATCAATGTTAAACCAGTTCTTACAAAGTTATTTGGGTGCACAATACTGTCAAAGCTTACTTTGAATTTTCAAAAATCTTCCCTGCAATTTGGTCTTTACTGAAGGATGCTTTTGTGCCGTTGTAATATCCGAATCTAGAGCGGAAAGAAAGTCAGCAGACTCATTATTTCTTATAACAACTATTTGACAGGAAGAAAGAATTTGATGTTGTTAGCAAATTAATCATCCAATCTTGTAGACAAAAGTAATCTGTAGAATCTCACAACAAAGATAAAATGGACTGTTAGTATAGGTAATCAATTTGAAGTAAATGGGGGTAAAACAGGAAGTAAGACAATGGGTGTCCTCTCAACTTTCCTCTAAAAATCTACAGCAAATAACTACTACAGGAGCCTAAGAGGCATATTTTTTGCTGTCCCACTTATGCAGATGCTAAAGCATTACGTATATTCTCAAACAACATAGAAGAGCTACAGAATATATTATCAATCCTAAGTACAATTCATCCTAATTCTACGAATAATCAAGGCAGAAGCAGATAAAAACCAGATACAAATGTAGGAAAGGATTAGCCTAGTTAGAAAAACAATTAATGTCTTCGTGAATACCGGACTGCATGGCTCAAATGGCATTAATCCAACAGTTGTTCTGAAAATGTTTGAATCATATGTAATTCAAAAATTATTGTTTGAAATAGAAATTCTTGCTTTTATCAAGACACAGCATAACTTTTTGACGAACAAGTTTCATTTAGGAATTTCATTGCCAGTGTGAACAGCAAAAGATGCGGTCTATCTCATGATAATAGCAATGCATATAGAATAGTACAAAAGTCAATAAACAAACAACTCATCATGAATACTGATAACCAACAAACTTTATCTGTAGGGCTGCGGCCTACAAATGGAAGCATATATGCAACAATGTCATTAAAATAACAGAATGGGCAATGAGTTATAAAATTAAATTACAGAAAAAGTTTAACTGAACTTACTAAATAAACAAAAAATAGTCAAAATTCTTCGAAAACTGAATTCAGGAATGGAATTATAAAATGTAGAATCATTACACCCACTTACCTGGTGCAAAAAGATAAAGCTCGTTTTAGAGGAGGAAAGAACATCAGCTATCTGTCCACTATGCAATACTGATGAAGAAAATTTAGCCCATATGTTAACCAAGTTGGCATCGCTTAACTCGATCAGAAGAGAACGCTATAAATTAAACAACCAATAATTTTGTGTCAATCAGAATAAACTATCGTCCATGACGGCCATGTTTTGTCCGATCTGGACGAAATGTGGAAACTATAAACAGGACCTTTCAAAGATGTCTCACCTCAAATATTAATCCATTTGGCCATGCTATCTAAGGGGAGAAGATTTTTTCTTAATCAGCATATCAGAAACAAGAACCGTCCTTTGCGGTCATGTTTTGCCCTAATATGCATGGACGAGGAAACTAAGTATATGACCTTTCAAAAATGCTTTTTGTAAAGTTTGGTTCTGTTTGTCTTAGGGGTTTCAGAGAAGATTAAAATGTAAAAGTTTCGGACGGGCGGACGACAGGCGCAAAGTTATAACAAACGCTCACATGGCATGTGGCCAGTTCAGCTAAAAAATGAACATTGTAATAAAGGATGGTGTTGCTTTACAATAGAAAATTAGTCTTTTTTTCTTCAAATTTATATTGTTACCCTAATCCCGATGTCATATTATCCATTGTAAATAACGTTTTTAATAACTTAAAGATTGTGTTGCACTTCATAATGTATAAATACAACTCTTTTTTTTTTTACTTTTGAGGGTGAAGATTTAACATCACCTGCTCCATTATGTATATAAAGTTCCTATTGTCATAGAGTGAAATTTGAATTTGTTACCAGTTTCAAATGTGTACACTAAATTTGATTATTTGAAATACAAATTCCAAGTTATTTAATACGTGGATATGTGGCTGCAAATCCGGGAAAATTCTTCTTAGCACTCCCTGGAAACTAAAAACTACCAGATTATTCTTGGTGGTCTAACTCGGAAATTACTGATAGGAGAAAATATTAACAATCGTTTATTACGTCAAAAACCAAAACTTGTGTACAGAGCTGTGCACTAGGCGGGGAAAACATTACACTAGCCAGAGCTTTGCCTGTAATGGATATGATGATACGTTTTAAAGCTGTATGCAATGGAGAGAACTAGCCAATTAATGTAGTATCTGTAGTAAAACGGGGTTATGTCCATATATATTGCAGTTAAGTAAAATCATTGGTTTATAAAATAATTGGTTTTGTATATTTTAAAAGGTTGTTATTTCATGAATGTGGTAATTTTTGGGCCTTTTTTACATTTGGTGACCATTGCAGTGATTTTTAGCTAAAATTGTAACTGTGTTGTTTAAGACACAGTTCTGTGGTCAGTGTTGACGTTTGTGATTATCGTTGTTTAAATAGTTATTCAAACCTTGTTGAAAGCTTTTGCGATCTCTATATTTATAAATTTTCAAACCACAAATATATTTTATCACATAATAATTTACAAGTTATAAACCCCCTTTGCAAATGCAAGAGTTTTTTTCTTTTAATGTGTTGTTTGTAAAAAGGTTACCTGTGCATGAAATGTATACTCTTATCATATCTCCTATTTGTATATACCAATTCCAGCTGTACCTCACAGCTATATTAGGCAGTACCGTCTAATTTAGGCAATGTTAATGTTTGAGATGCAATTGTATTTGTGTGAAATTGATAAATAAATGTGTGTGTGGTTTTTTTTTTTTTTTTTTTTTTTTTTTTTATTTTTTTTTTTTTTTTTTTCTGTATTCTTAATTAAACTTGTGAAACTGGTTGAATTCTGGTCTCCTTGGAGCCACATACACTGTATCCCAGAATATTCAATTACATTTTCGATTCATGAGGCGGATACTGTTGTCCTCTGTGTCTTTACATATTGGTTATACATTTATATTTTTGAATTTTGCTAATATTTTTTTATATTTTCATCAAACTCAAATATGACAAAAAACCTGTTCATATCTGGTAGTAAAAACATCAGTATGTTTTGTAGTTATG
>JAULBM010021804.1:0-11336 GCA_032357055.1 Geukensia granosissima | reverse complement strand
GAAGTTGAAATTCTACTGTCACTTGGTGGGTGGCTGTCTCATGGACAATCATGCCACATCTCCTATTTTTATATTATCAACCAATAGCACTCGAGATGAATTTTTAAATGTGGGAAAATTAAACTTGATAACATCATCCTGCTAATATAATACGGTGCTTAAATCATCAATGTTTTGCTACTTATTGATCTTAATGTCGAGTGTTGACTAATATGTCCTAAATGACTTTCCCTTTGTCACGTGAACCAACTACACTGATGATATTTTTACTAATGATCAATTAATAAAATTATCATTCTTTTAAAAGCAAAGCCATCTTTTTTTATCACTTTTTTGTAGTTATATGATCTCTGGTCCCCTGGTGACAACCTGTGCTCCACTCATTGCTGCTGCTGATGCAGAATAATTTCTTTATTGTTATGAATTACAAATATTTATAATTCTAAAAAATAAGTAAACAAACATTTTTCAAAAAAAGTAATATTTCAATAGCAAGTCTAGTCAGATATTTGAATCTGAAAGTGTGATAATTGAAAATGTACATGGTTATGAGGTCGTATATGTTTAGAATATGAAAAATCAGTTTTAATTTGGTACACGTTTCTCTAACATACGCAAACCATGTTGATACACATACCTGTACTCACCTCACGTTTATTATTGTTAACAAAACAGTATGAAATCATCAGACATGCCGTGTTAAATGACATCTCGTGTTGAGAGGCTTGGTGTCTTATATTCAGGAATCTCACCCTGAGCTTGCATTCAGTAACTGCGAGCATTCAATTGAGAGGTATCGTTTTACATGTTTTTGTTTAGTCTGTAATTCATGTACACTCTTGTGGTATTGTGTGATTTTCTTTTTATAGTTCGTCCGTTACTGCTATATCGTCTTTTGTCTTTAAAATTTATTTTATACTTTGACCACTCGATTTTCGGACCTCTAGATTTGTACATTCCCTATGCGTTTATCGTGGTTGGTGTATGTCTCTTTGACATTTACCCCATATCTTGTCATTTTCATAGTTATCTCTATATAACATATTACTTTCGTCATGAACAGTTTCATACGCGTACCTTTACCTCTATACCTTTAATCCGATTTTTTTTCAGAGGAGATATGAATTTATTCCTACATGTATGTGTTTGTTGACAGTTCAATATTTCACTTTGTATGATGTCTGTAAGCGTTTTTATAGTTTATTTGTACAGGTAATAAAACAAAGCTGAATCGTTCCACATATAAAGACAATAGAAATAAGTTTCAACAAGATCCGCATAAACCTGGACCATACGAAAAAAAGCCAGGATTCTTTAGAAAAAAATCTAGGAAGCCAGAATTTCAGTTTTCGATGAAATTCCATCTTTGACGTTTTTTTGATGGACCAATCGTTTAACAAGTTAACAGTTCTTTATTTGAGGAGTTGTAAAATAGAAAATGGCAACTTTTTGTACAGTAGAAAAACTGTAAAATGATCAAATGTGTTTTTTGGAATACAGCCTGGTATTTTTTTATGGCATTACCGATTACCGTTCTTAAAAGACGATTGTGTATCTTTTTTATTTCTAATTTTTCATGCATAGTCTCATCTTTTTTATCACCTGTAGTTTTCATACTATTTATTTTTCGTCTGTATGTTTATATTTTGATAAAAAAGCCAGGACACCGGAAAAAAATGGAACAAAAAAAAATCAGCTTAACAAAAAAGGACAACAATACCCAACGTGGAATTGGAACGCCTCTATCGTACGTGATGCATCTGGTATGCGTTCTTTTACCTTAAGTGTTAGAAACCAATTAATGACCCATAGTAGTACCACTCTCAATTCCTTTACATGTATCACTGTTGAAGATATTTTATCAAGTGACATTTTATTTTCATCCATAAAATAAAAAACATTAAGAGAATGGACCAATTTTTATTCTGTAAGAAGTATTGCCATTATAAGGCCTGAATAAAATGTTGGATAGGAGATAATATTTCCGTGGTACATGTAACTACAGCTAATAGTTGAAGTACTTTGGTACGAATTAATTAGTCTAACGTTTTGAAATCAAAGTTTGAAATGTATTATTAATTTTGGAAAAATAAATAGCATTTCTATATCTTTTCAGTAAATTCTCACCTTCTTAACAACCAAAAACCAGAACCTTTAAACAAATATAATCTATAAAAATTTAGATCTACACAGTTAATCTCGTTAATTTCGAAAGACGACTTTGACAAGCAACAGACAAAACAAATACACAATTTGATGTACATAAAATACAATGTTTTGCACATTTTCGATTGTCGATTTAGATTTTGAAATTGAACTGACATCCGAAACTAGATTTAATTAAGTAACATCCTATTTTATTTTCTGCTTCTAGCAGTTTTATTAAAGCATTATAATCAATGATTTGTACGGAGGAAGGAATCGCCAATGGTTGTCAGTATGGGAGTTTGGCTATTATGTACAAAACAAAATCTACGAGAAAGGAAGCCATCAATTAAATTACCATGTTTTTGTTGACATCAGTGATTGGTATTGGCAACACTTACTTATATTCTGAATAGAGATGTCATCAGTTCCAACCCACAGAACAGAGTAGCTATTCTAGTCTACAAAAACCAATTCTTCCGTAGAGGAAAACTCGATTGAATTGTATACATAGAAAAAGCTATACGTGGCATCATTTGTATACTTTGAGTAATATTATATGAAAAGCATTTATACCATATAATGATCATTAGATAAGCAATGAAAAGATGGAATGACCTTCTCTTTTACTTCAATCGTTTTGTTCCATACATCGGCTTGTAAAATATGAAAAGATTAGACATTTACTGATAAAATGATAAATTACATGGTCAGTCGTTTAAACATCATCAAAAGACGTGACAAGGAATCTGATTTCATTAACAACACACCATGTTGTGTTCCAAAACGGATATAACAACATAACATTTGAATTAATTCTGAGGAAGGATGATCATAAACAGGAAATCACACAACGATCGACCTAATAAATGAATTTAAAAGTTCTTCAAGGCTGAAATGTATTTATAATTTGACAGAGAAACTTAGATTATTAATGGTTATCAAAATGACCATGACAGAGAATGAATAGACAGCTTCAAAACATAATTTGGTTTGAAGACAACGTTTTATACAATCATGACAATGTTTAATGTAAACAAATATATGTACCTCTAATTTCTAGTTTCCTAGAGACTTGTACAGTTAATCTATGAACATAGCTAAAAGGATATGTAGTATGATTGTGCATGGGACAGCCATAAAAAACGTGTACATTACAAACAAACATATTGCCCTCAGGAATAATGGATATATGCATTTTTCCACACCTTACGGTAATCTGTAAAAGGCCCCAAAAGTTATTCAAATGTATTAACTTTGACTTTTTTTAATCAGTTCGTGGGTTGGATTTCAGATTTGGCCTTCGCCAATAAAAAGGGGCGTGTTTTGATCGTCTTCCTTCTAGGACCCCTTTTTCGACAACGTGGCAAAAATGGCAAATCAACTTTATTTTTCAAAAGATGCAGTGAGCAACTGAACAAATTATGGTTTTCGAGAGTCATTGCATGTTTAATGTTTTTCAAGTCTATCATCTGGTACGATTTTTGTGAAAAACTGAGTATCCTTGACGAAAAAAAAACAACGTTTGCCGTACTCATTTTTTTCCATAAGTTATTCCAACTACAACAATGTCTTTAAATGGAGTTTTCAGATTTTTTAGTGTAGTTTAAATTTCAATTTTTGCTAAATTAGGGAATTTAGTGTTGCAAAACTTTTGTTGAAAAGTATATATGATATATGTATATGTTTTCGATAAAAACATGGTTTTATTTTTATTTTCATGAACATGTGTCAATTAAAGAACTATTGTGAGCACATTATAGTAATATATGCCGTTGATTGCTTTTTAAACTAATGTAATCGATGTTTTGTTTTTCCCTTTTCCTTTTAAACGACGCAGTATCCAACAGAGTTACATGTAAGTACAACTATGTACGAAACATGAGCGGGTTAAGGAAAGATTATCAATGCTGTAAACGTCACTATTATAAAAAAAAATATTCGAGAAATCATTCACTGAATAAACTGCATACTTTCTGTGTATACTTTTCACAGTTTGTTTTCCTTACATTTCCAATAGCCTTAGCTATTTACATTTTCTTCAGCACGGAATTGATTCAAGACTTATCGTCACGTGCTGGGACTTTAAGGGTTATCCGGTGCAGTACTTACGAATTTCTTATGGATACAAAAATAAGTTTTTATCCAATAATTGCTCTAAATTAATTCGTGAACAAGGTGACTGACATTGCCTGTAAATCTTAAATAAATAATTTCTTCTATTTTCAGGGTCTAGTCATGGAGAACAGTACGGACAACTTTATTCCTGTAGTTAATGTAGATGACATTTGTATATCGGAGATCGGACCATGGGAGAGTTTTCTTCTTGTTATGTATAGTATTGTTATAATTGTGGCTATATTTGGAAATAGTGTAGTTTCCTATCTAATTATTAATGACCAGAGAATGCGAAGTGTCACCAACTTATTTCTTCTGAATCTTGCCTTTAGTGATATAACAAAGGCACTTATGTGCCCTATTACAATAATGGCAAACCTTATTTTTCATTATTGGCCTTTTGGGTCGTTTACATGTCCGCTAGGGACTTACATTCAGGTTGTTGCTGTATTTTCTAGTGCGCTTACAATGCTTGCAATGAGTATTGATAGATACATTGCCATTTTACATCCGTTAAGACCAAAAATAACTAACAAAGGAGTAGTGCTTGTATTAATATGTGTTTGGATTTTGTCTGGTGCCGTGCCTTTGCCAACCGCCATTATGTCGAAAATTGTTTATTCTAATGATTCAGACCAGTGTCCTAAAGGACAATGTATAGAAGTTTTTACTGGAATGAACCGTTCTGTATACAGTTTAGTGATTCTACTGCTGCAGTATTTTATACCATTAATAGCCTTGGCTTACACCTACAGTAGAATAGGTTATGTCATATGGATAAAGAAAACACCCGGTGAAGCTGTTCCAATGAGAGACGAACGACTTGCAAACTCAAAACGAAAGGTATAGTATTAATAAATTTAAATAGTTAATTTTAAAAGAAACAAATAATACAGGCGTCATACATGTATGTAATTACTTTGGTCTTAAAATGTAAAATGATGATACCTATATCGAGGTTAGTTAAACTTTGACTGTTCAGTCCGAAGTCGCCACACCAAAATTATCTCTTAAATATAAAAGCAAGGTAACATTTTAACAAAAAAATTAAAAATTACATTTTTTTTTCATTTAAGTGAGATTGTTTTTTTTCTAATGTCCTTTAACCTTTTCCCTTAAAGACATTACCTGTTCACAGCTGCATGATTACCTATGAGACTGACATAACCTGCAAGGCCATTGAAATTGTACAGTTACATAAAATGAAACAAATACATACAGACTACATACAAAGTATTCATAACCTATCTTTAAGGATCTTTTATCTTGAATTGGCTTCGAACAGTGTAGACTTATGGAGTTCAACGTTGGTTTTAAGGATTGTTTTAATATAGTTTTGGCACCCCACTGCCCCAGGTTAGGTGAAGGGTTAAACGCTCACATACATGTTTAATCCCACTTTAAACTCAATATGTTTGTCCGAAGCCAGGAACCGGAATTCTAGTGGTTATCGTTGCTAAGAAGTTAATTTTTTTCACATCTCACATTTTAACCAATAATTGAACTATTCTTATTACTATTGTAAAGATTCGTCGGACCTTTTACAGCTTGCTTAACAACCCGTGAATTTT
The DNA here is from genome assembly GCA_032357055.1 of Geukensia granosissima. Lineage (NCBI taxonomy): Eukaryota > Metazoa > Mollusca > Bivalvia > Mytilida > Mytilidae > Geukensia > Geukensia granosissima. The sequence continues at coordinate 5,502 of JAULBM010021804.1, read as the reverse complement.
CCATCTTATAAGGCGTAGCGGTTACCTTTAGATGTTAAAAGTTTTTTAATTTGTATATTTAAACGGATTACTGTCTTTATGACAATCATGTCTCATTTGCAGTTTCTTTTTCCATTATATTTTGATAATCTTGACAGTAACACCAGTCAGTATTAGCTGCACAACAATGGTCATGTAAAACGTTAAAACATGATAAAAAAAATTGGACCGTTTACATGCCGACGATTGACTGGCATCCAGGTTACTGCTATACTCTCCAGTGCTAAGTAGAATTCATGCAATGAGAATGTATATATATATACATTGCCATTCTACCGGTTCAGGGTAAAGATTAACATTTGTATTTATATGTGTTTGGAATTTGACATAATTGAAATACCGACGTTTTACAATCAAAAGACTGAACTCTATCTGTCAATTTCTGTCAATTAAAAATCTAGAATACGATATAAAAACAAAATATCGGAACAAAATTGTGTTATTTGTCTGCACCCCTCTCACTACACGCAAGGAAACTTCTTGTGACGAGCTCTAGATCGCCCCTAACAAATAAATCCGGTATGCGTTAAATCATGCAAATCTTGCTTATATGTTTAAAATATCAATAAAAAAGACATTAGCCGATTTTTTTTTATTCCATAAACGATGACTAAGCGACCATCCTGGACATAAAAGTCTTCCTTTTGTATTTGTTTTAAATAAAATACATAATTATCACGACTTGGATGAACTTCTTATGCAATCGTTATTTTAAAGCCTCCAATAAAAATGTTTTTAAATAACATCGACTGTAATCCAGTTCCAAACAAACATTAGAGAGCTCGTAAAAGGTTTAGGATCCACGGAATAGTTGCTTTCTCCATTAATGAAAGTATCGAAATCTATCGCCCAAAACAAAATACTTAAGTTAAGATAGACATCTTTACAATTTCTTACAGAAACCACTGGTGCCAACATAATTGCTTTCAATTTCTGTTTAATTCTTTTAAAAATTTCACATCATCTTATTGTGGAAATATTTAAAGAAATACAGAATCAGAGGTATTGTTGAATTTTACTGACACTACAATGATTCAAGTGTTGAAAAACTAAAATATTACTATTTTTATAATCAGAATATTAAAAATATTTAGAGGTGAAGAATGATTGACCTCATTTATCTTTTGTTTACAATCGAACTTTTCAAGAATATAAAACATGCTATAATGAACATATTTGACCTGCAAAAGAACGGCTAAGTTATTTTCAAGTGAAGTTGATGGTCATATTATTTGAAAAATACAAAACGTTAAACTTATGGGCGCGGACCGATCTCTTTAGGTTTAGATAGATTCTACATGGATACTTTAAGTTCCATAACCGTCGTCTTATATGTCGGAATTAACCATCTAATTATTTAGAACTTTGTCACAAACCATTGAGATTAATCAGAGGAATTATTGAAAGATTCAAAACAGTACACTAACCCTAAAACTGATTACGCACTCTGAAAACGCAATTTTGAATTGAGGTTATGATCATGGGAAAGGTTTTAGACGTTGTCGGAGCGGACACGACTAGGCAAAAACTGTTTTTTAGATTCAAGGTTCAGCAGTGCTTTGCATGGTATCTTCTCTCTTTTTTTTTATATATTGCATTTACCTCGTGTAACAAAAATGGTTACATTAATCGAGGTGAAAAGTATCTTTATCAATAGAGAATAAATGCCTTATTCATACTAATGTACACCAAACGAAATTTGCCACGACTTAACTCAAAATATATTGAAAGTTCAGCTCTGAAATATGTCGTGTTAAATATCTTTTTAATTCTAATTTTTGGCCTCAACTTATCCTACAGTTAAAATTTTAGTTTTCCTCAGCACAACAAAATTTCCCATTACCCCTCTATGTTAAAAGTCGAAAAAAGTAACATAACACACTATGGGGAATTTTTTTATTACTAGTTAAAATGAATTTTTAGCTACAGCTTTACGTTAGAATTCCAACGATATATAATATGATATATTTCACTGTAAAAATTTTGAAACAGGTTCACTTTTGTTGTGGCAAATTTCGTTGGTGAACTATACAAGCCATGTGATTAACAGGTATTTGGATGACTAACGTTTACATCTTGTTGCTTCTATCCTTTTTGTTGCATATTGCAGATGGTAAAGATGATGATAATAGTTGTATTAGTGTATGGAATGTGTTGGCTGCCAATACATATTGTAACACTGATTGGAGATTACGATCCTAGCGTATATGAACTAGAATACATAAAACTAATATGGAATGCCTCGATGTGGCTTTCAATGAGCCACGCATGTTATAATCCATTTGTTTACGTGTGGATGAATAAAACATTTCGAAGAGGATTTTACAGAATATTTGCAGCTTGTTGCTGTCGGAAAGGTAGACGAACAAATTCTATTCAAGAGGAACAAACGATGGCTATGACATTAAGCACCAGGAATGGCTATTCATCACAATCAGGATCGAATTCCGTATAAATCAATGATAATTAATGAATAGACATTATTTCAAAAGCACCATATATACAAATAGGATGAAAGGGTCATAATGACTCCAATATTGTCGAGACAGTACTAAAGACATTAAAGTGATTGCTTTCCACTTCATGACCTAAAAGATCAACTGCATAGTTGAATAGTTACTAAAGTAAAACTATAGTGGCTTAAATGACGCAAAAAGTTCCGATTGTTTCAAAACAAATTTGTGCTGAAAGCGAATGCCAGAGAAAAATAGAAATTCAAAACTAGACCACATCATAAGTGCTATTAATGTTGTAACGCCAAGTAACATCACACAATAGATAAACGCTCCTTACTGCTAAGCTAAATTTAATTCATAAAACAGAATAAAACATAAATTCGCATATAGATTTTTTCAATTTTCTACGCATTCGAATGACATATCGTTTTGCTCATATAAAGATTAAGGCATTCGAATTGCATACAGTTACTTTTTCCTACATTATTTTATAATTACTGACCTGGATTTCAAGAAAACTCGGATTTAATACCATACTTGGAACTTGATATTCATCACAAAGCAACTGCTTTTAAACAGACCTGATTGTATATACACTCATAAGCTCAGACTATGTCTTAAAATCTGTAGTATTTCGTTGTTTTTTTATGGTGGGTGTCAATTTTCATAACCTCACGTTGATCCTCAATCTCAACATCTGGTCATAAATTTTATTTGCATTTGTATAGAATGAATTGAGCGATAAACATTCTTGAGATCATTTGATTTTTGTTTTGAAAACAGTAACATATGAAAAATATCTATTGCTTTGAAACACTAAGACTTTATTTTATATCAACAGCTTTATTTACAAAGGAATCTAATTGTTGGGTATTATGCAAGTCGGTGTGGCAAGGATACGTCTTTCAAATTCGAAATTTTATCTAAGACTATTAAAATTTGTCACTGAACGTTCAGCAGCAAATATTTCGTGGATGGCAAGGCCGAAAGCATATGTCGTACGAGAAATACACGATTAACCAGATTTTTAACGTGCTAACTAACTCACGTGATAATATAGATTATAGAAATATAAAGATAAGAGATGTGGCATGGTTGTGAATGAGATAGATATCCACCAAATGACACTCGAATATAAACTTCTTCAGGTCGCACTACGGCCTTCAACATTGAACCAAAGTCCACATCATAATGGAAGCTGTAAAAGGCCCCGAAATACAAAATGTAAAACTATTCTTGTACACTTGGTCAAATTTGCATCTTTTATACGTGTAAAGTTTTTTCTCGGGTCCATCAACATGATCTTTGCCAAACGGCATTTTTTTCCCTAACAGATTAATATGCATTTCATATCCTTGTAAAGCACCACTCAAAACATTTGCACTTTGTGTAAAATGCAGTAAAATACGTTTATTCCTATTTTCTAAGGATGTCTTGGACAAAAGTTAACAACCATATACCTAATAAAGGACAAAAGTCTTGATAATGTTTTTGGGGTCAAGTATTAGAATATCACTCAATTTTTCATGACGGCTTGCCAAGGAAATGGAAATATTGCATCCGAATGTCATTTGTACATCGGTTTATCTTTTTGATTAGAGATGAAAATATATCTGCATGAAGTATAAACAACTTTTTATTGTTGTGGAATCATTAGTTGACAACAACCTTTAATGAAAGTCATATTGAATACCATTGCATTGAGCAAATGACAGATTTTATAATTTTGCTTTTACAAAAATGGCTGCCATATTTTATGCAAAATGTCAATGGGCAGGGTGAAATCTACCTCGCAAAAATGTCACCCTTTTATATTCATAATATCCACCTGTAACAATCGTGCACAATTACGGATATGACGCACGCATTCTTGTTGCCAGCATTGAAAAATGTGGCAAGACACACACAAGGCTCTTTATGAGCCTTTACTGTAATGACCAATTTGCAGTTGCGATGGATCAAAGATATTCTGATATATGTAAAAATATGTAAAATTTCATTTCAAAAAGAATAAAGCAGTCAGTCACAAACATTCACAATGATTAATAAGGATTTACTAAGCATGGCAGCCGGGACCAGAGACGATCTTACTGAGCATAGCAGCCGAGAGAAGAGAAGATCCTCTAGAATGTAAAAGGTAGCACATAACAGTAAAGAAAAAAAAAAAATTATGCATCCTCAAGATTTACAAATATAAGTAAGAAATGTTTTATGTACATTTGCTGTACATCAGCAACGGAAGGCAAGCTATTCAATTATTCTACGAGGTGTTTACAAAGGTTATAACACAATTTTGAAAAAGATTTTCACAGTGAAAGAAAAAAAAAACACAAGAGCTTTGTTGAAAATTGTTATGGGAGGCGTACACAACCCCTAAATACTTAACCAGTCAAATATAAAATACCTTAAAAAGATTTATACTTTTTTCATTGTTTGTGTACATAGTAAACCCTCTACGATGTTACGAGTTTAGTAAATTTGAATATTTTATTTGGAGAAAGTGAGCATTTTTACATACATTTAAAACATAAAGAAGTAAAGCCAGATATAACAAAGACATAAATTTCTAAACATAATGACCATATACTAGTTAGAGCAGCTTTGTGAAAAGTTTATGTCCATTATGAATAGGGACGGTATTATTAGTTAACACTTGTGCAACGGTAAAAATGCCGCTTTGCACACCTACGTCAAAAATGTAAATATTTTCGTCCGAAAAGATACAAATTTTACATTTGTTTTAAGCGACGTAACTTTTTTCCCATGATATACATTTTTCGTTTTAAAGAATGTTTATTTCGACAAATGTGAAATATAAGGACATCAACTAAATTCTTTTAACTCTAACTTAGCAGAATTAGAATATCAACAGGGACGTGCTATGGCCTGGATGTTTTAAAATTATAATTGCTTTTTTCCTTGGGTGTTGTTTGCAAAAGGAATTCGAAGATACCAAAGGGGCAGACAGAAATCGTTAAGTCGAGGACAGACAAGACCATGGCCAACA
>JAULBM010021794.1:0-11336 GCA_032357055.1 Geukensia granosissima | reverse complement strand
GAAATAATTGTATATGTAATGTAAGCTTTACCGACGTGAAGTCAATGAGGAATCTATAAAAATCAAAATAATAAAAAGAAACTCTCAGCAGACGTTTTGATTATCTGGACTACTCCGCTTCACCGATAGGCTGTGCATACAACTATTTCTTTATGAAAGGGATCTTTTAAATGAAAAAAAAAAATTTGTAGTACTTCTCATAAACATTACAGGTTATAGTTTAGCTTAAATTTTGTAGCATCTCTCGGTAAACATTACAAATTATTGTTAAGCTTCGACTTTGAAGCACTTCTCAGTAGCAATACAGATTGAACCTGCAATGGTCAAATATACAAACCTTTGGTAGCACCCATTGTACTCGATAATTCTGATATTGGCCGAGGATTGATTTTTGTTCTCTTCAAGACATTTTTCATTGCCTTCATTGTACTTTGCACTGCCCTTTTCTGCAATACATTTGTTCAAGGTTTTAATTCATGCTTGCTTCGAAAATTTTGTATACCTAGATGAAAAGACCCACTAAGTCTCATTTTATACACACAACTTATTGTTGCATTTTGTTCTACAAAATTCATACGATTGAGCTACCCGGTAATAACTGAGATCAATAGCATAACCAATGTAGGGGCAGGGCGCCCAAAGTAAAAGTACCCAACCTAGATGAGGTTCTCCTTAGGTTTTGTTTCTCTGTAAAAATGTAACTACCATGTTCTTGGTTGAAATACTTTTGGAATGGCATTAAAACTTGATAACAAACAGACATAACTCATGACATTATTATTATTTTAAACTACAATTATGCACTTTATTATACCAATACGAGAGTGCGAATATCGCAAAGCGACATTAGTATAGAAACATAAAATTGTCTCTTGATGTCCAAACGCATAATGAGCGAGCTGGAATATTAAATTCGGAAACCAGCTGACCGTAGTCTTCAAATACTTCTGCGTTCTTAAGAGTGTAGAAATGTTGAACAGTCAGGATTACTACCATATATGGAAAGAGGTCATGAAAGGTCAAATAGCCCTTAAACCCTTATAATTTGTCTGGGAAAAAATCTGAGCAGGGAAATTAAAGATAATTAAGATTTGAATATAATCGCAAAGTTTCAACAAGTTTCTATGCTCGATTTTTTTTCCAGCAGCCAACTGAAGTTTTCTAACCTTAAACAATTGAATTCAACATTTTTGCAAAATTCTGTTGAAAAATTGTTCAATAAATTCAACCAGTGGTTAGAATATGTCTTAAAATTAAAATTGAAAGTTACACTTATAAGTGTATGCAAATTCAAGAAACTTTCCCTTTTTGGTAATGTTCTTGACTGTTGAAACGATTTAATAGTTTTAGAGAGAAAATCGTCCATTTATGTACTTTTTAAGAATTGCAGGATAAAAACAATATATGTACATTGCCGGAAAATATCAAATTCATTCGCGAAACGGGGAAACACTCGGCAAAGCGTCGCGACACGTTATCCGTTTCTAAAGCTTCTACAAATAAATTTGAAAAGTTCAGGCAATGTACATGTATTGTATATTTATACATCATGATACAAAATATTTCAGGTATATAATAATTTTCTCTAACTTACTGAGTTACGTCCAGTCAACAGAGCTCTGTTAGCGATACTTCTCAGTATTGAATTAGTGAAATATCCAGCATCAGCGGATGTCAACCCTTGGTTGGAGTTTTCATCCGGGGTTTTCTCTTCCATTACAGCCAACATTTCATCTGTTTTCTAGGTTTCAAGATCACAAATTGTTATTCCTGGGTTCAAATATTATTACAAATATTTCAGCTTAAACTCATTTAGTGTTAATGTTATCTCATCTCATGATGCAGGCTTGTGACTGCTTAAAACCCAAGCTTTTTAAAATTCAGAATTTCTGATTTCATTGTAAAAGGATTTCGAAGATACCAAAGGGGCAGACAGAAATCGTTAAGTCAGAAGACAGACAAGACCATGGCCAACAAAATGAAACAAAAGACAAACATAGAACACACAACACTACACTGAAAACTTAAGCTCGAGTAACACGAACCCTACAAAACCATGGTGAGTTCAGGTGCTCCGGAAGGGTAAGCAACCTGAACCACTAGTGGCACCCGTCGTGTTACTCAGTAGTCAAAGCCGGGGTATAGTCACAATCAAGGTTGGTCACAATTAGTATATCGCGAACCTTATGAAGAAAAGTATGGTAAAAAGTATGTTTGATGATGACAATATACCCCTTAATAAAGAAGCAGCAATATTTTTCATTGTTTTGTAAGAAATTAGGTCAATCTCCGCAAAATACCAAAACAAATGAAAGAAGAGAAATAAAAGAAAACAAAAGGGCCAGACAAAAGGGGAATGTCGACAGACATGGCAATCCAGAGAACATAAAGAAAACCAAAGGGCCAGACAAAAGTGGAATGTTGACAGACATGGCAATCTAGAGAACATAAAGAAAACCGAGGGGCCAGACAAAAGGGGAATGTCGACAGACATGGCAATCTCGAAAACACAAACAAGACGGACAATTACGCTATAGAGACGCGCAAGAAAAATACTGCATGAATAAGAATATCTATTACATAATGATTGTCACTATTCTTATAGAGGATGTGTGGGTGATTGGTCAGATAATCGTTCATTGCAAGTTCATTAGGACATCTACAATGTTCAACAATGTTATAAAATCAGGATAATATTGTATAGTGGAGGAGAACTCAAGCGGAGATACAGTATGAACAATCAACAGATGGCCAAAAACCCTAACAAGTATCTCACCATTGAACAGGTGTCCCTGAATGAAATAAAAGAACTTTTTTTGTTTTGATTAATATTTTACTACTTCTTTTAATATATTTGGATCTGGGATATCCTTTTTTTTTGGTTCCAATGTTGCATATGAGAGGTTACTCTTTGAAATGTACATGTAACATATCTAAATTCATGATATTTATTCAACATTGGAAAACTTGTATTTTGAAGCCACTGGTCTCGGTCGATGCCTAAGCTGGTGGACCAAAGGTCCCGGAGAATATTAATCACCCCTTTCGTCAGATTTTTCTGGCATGAAGTAATCAAATTACACAAAAATTATACAAAAATTTGCCCCAATTGTCCAAATTCTAAAGCACTGAAAATACGGAAAAGCCTCGAAGTGTATTGCACTTAATTGTTGTTCCTACCGTCGGATCTGGCTTTTTTTCGATTTGGTTTAATTTGAGTACTCCTTGTACTAAGTTTGGATGTCAGACTTCCTTTGATTTGGTTCTAATGCTACTGAGGAGAAGTTATTCCTTGAAGTGTGCATTTAACATGCCAAAATTCACTATTTTTTTTAACTTTGGTTAACTTTTTATTTTTATTGCTGCATCCAAGACAAATTGGAAACAAACGTTAAATAAAGACAGTATGTAGAACTATAACGATTACCGTTAGCATTGTTTTCAAGATCGGGCTGACAATTTGGTTATAAAACAACAATGACTTAATCCTAACTGTAATTTCATCTTTTTCAAACTGATGAAAAAATAACACTTATAAGGCCTGTTGATCACACTGTTCTAACAGAATGGAAATTACAAAAATTAGTATAATAACTAGAAAAAGTATTTTGACATCTGTTGACCAACTTGAATGTCCTACCTGCTGAAGGAAACTTCGAACTGCTGATGGAACATCTCCATTATCTGTATAATGAACACATTCTAGCGGTGTAGACAAATCTGGAGCGCTTGATGCAGGCTTTAATTAAACATAAGAATATGTTGTCCTCTTTAAACGACATTAACATTTATAAAAAAAAATTCACAGAATGTTTATGGAATAAAACAGTTTACTTGAAAAGATCCATTTAAACAGATATTCTGTCAACAACAAAAAATAATACGTTAACTGAGTAAACAATTCAATATGCATGTTTGTGATAAGTAATGCTAAATTAACATATAAAAAATCTCATTTTAAGATTTAGAGCGAGTAAATATTATATTTGTATTAAAAGGGCATTTAAAATTGGTCCTTGTATTTTAAGGACAGTCTTGTGGTGAGAAAAGACGCATATTAGTCCAATATGGATGTTCAAAGGGCAATATGACTGACAGCGGACATAAAAGGGATCAATATGGAAATGCCCTTTTCATAACAATTTATTTACCGAGATCTACGCATTATGACATATAAAGATAAAGAATAAAACAAGAGTATAAAAAATAAAATATTAAAATAATATGAAAATGGTCTTTTTATCTATTTATGATGTTGCGACAGTGGACATAATTTTCATTCGACATTAGAGTACTTCATCAATAATAGTAAGCGATAATTTATACGATGTTCTCTTAAAAGCAACTTTAAAGTTATTTGGATAAAAAAGAGTTAAATGGATTGAGCACTACAATATACATATGTACATGTAAATTACCCCCCAAAAACGTGACTTTTACGTACCAGGGCTACATCGCTGTATATACTAGCCGTTGACTCCATAAGTCGCATTAAAGCCATTGTATTTCCACCTTTATTTACTTTTGCAAACTCTTCATTGTAGTTCTCAAATAAGGCATCAGTTGCTTTAACGTCGTCTGCGTTCGTAGGTACATACTCGGCGGGAGGTAATGACTTAAACAGAAAGAAATAATTAGGCATGGAAAATGATACTAAATTATACCCTCCGACAATATTGCCGAATTGACATCGTGGTGGTTTTATGAGTTATTCTTTAAATTTGTGTGATAAAGCTGCTCCACATGTTCATTTAAAAGTTCTAAAATTCTTATGACCAATACGGTTTCATAAAAAAACTGATTTCTCGACAAAACTTTTTTCGGCATTCTGAATTTGCCAAATTATCCCCCTTTTTGCTTTAAGAATTAAGCAATCATACGACTTGCTAATTCATCCAATTTTCAACCTAAAGTTTAGCCTGTATACTAATACATAAAAGTGTCTTGGTATAAATTGAATTATATTTCCATTTTTTACATAGATGTAAAATGTTACATAGATGTAAAATGAAAATTATTATTATAAAAAATATAGGGTGGCGCTTAACTTTTGTAGGACTGTAGATATTCATATCTTAAAGCTTATAAAACAACTATCTCAATTAAATTTTCAGGTATCCCATATCTGTCTATCATAGAAGCAAACAACGCATATAACCAAACGTTTGAAAGAAATGTATAATATACAAAAGTGAAGATTAAATGTCAAGGAGACCATGCATATTCCATCTGCGTAAAAAAGGCTGAAATTGTGTAATCTTGAGACCCTCACAAGGACTTCAACAAGAGTGGAATATCTCTCCACGTGACGAGGTCTAGACCGTCCTAAGCAAACGAGACGTGTATCCGTATAAGCTAGCAATTCTCGCCTCGATATAATAAATTTAATACAAATAAAAATAAACTTTTGGCTGATATCCAAAAAGGCAACGTTCCCAAACAAAACAAAACAGATGTAAAACAGAATATAAAAGCAGTACCATAACGTTTGATAACTAGAGTAATAGTAGTTGCCTTGGAATTGTTCGAATATTTTGTTAAAATTGTAACAAGTTGTAACAGTTGTAAAAATGTTCATTTGGCATGTTTGTGATATTGTCAAATTGCAATAAAACAAGAAAATAAAATGTTTCTCGCCCAATTTTCAAACTATTCGCGCTAAAAACAAACGTTTTTACCTGTTAATATTTTTTTGAATTTTGCTTCTTATTAAGCTAATTATAAACAATGAAAACTTTTTAAAAAATAGTCATCTTCTTTAATTGTTAAGACTTACAATAACTTTGAAATCTGATATATTGTAATCCCCGTATATATCAAACACGTGCACTCTCAGTTGTACTGTATAGTTATTATGTTTATCACCAACAGGTAAATTTATTTCAGTTGCTGTCATTTCACCTAAAGTAAAACAAAATATTTATCTTAAATTAAACGTATTAAATAGGCTTTTAATTCTTTTATTTCATTTAAACCTATTAAACTGTGTCTGATCACATAAAAAATAACCAAGGGACTGACGAAAATGATTATGCTACACAATATGGGAGATATACATGTCACAACCAAATGAACAGACAAACAAGATGAGCAACCTCACACAAATTTCTTACCACCAAACTAACCGTACAAAAATACTAACCAGCAAACTTACCGGACACAAATTACTAACCAGCAACCTTACCGTACACAAATTACAAACCAGCAACATAACCGTACACCAATTACTAACCAGCAAACTAACGACCCCAGTTTAATCACAGCTTTAATAATAATAATAATCTTTATTTAAAGAGGATGACTCCGTTAGCGTTAGCTAAATTTCTTGGGGGTCCTCAAAACATCTATTTTTTTCTAGATAAATCTGAAGCACCTTCATACATTCTGGCACTATTACAGGATATCATTTATCTCGCATCTGCGATCTTCCTGCTAATTGTGTCGATTTTATAAACGCAATTTTGACATTAGTTTCTACCTTATAATTTTTTTTTAAATTTACGAATAAAGGAACCTTAAAATGAGTAAAGAAAACTAATTCTTTCATGGTAGCAGTTTATCATCATATTTTCTCCACTTTTCTCACAAAGAGATGATTTCGACTGTCATGGCTGTAGAAATACGGTAAGTTCATATATGTAATACTAGTATTACAATGTAACAGTATAAATTTTTTAATTTTTAGTAATTTGAATAGACCTTACTAGTGTCTTCTATTTAAGTTATGTAGCAATTGAAATTGATAGTAAAACTCTTTGAAACTAACGGTAATTGAAGCAAAATCGCATATCGGGACAATGTTTTACTTTTTTAGGATCACATACTCTATGTTTAGATGTTATCAATCATTTTTTTTTTTATAATATACTGCTTTATATAATTTGCTCTTGCCAAAGGATATTTTCTTCTACATTTATACATCCTGGGTAAACAAATAATTCAAGTTGATTACTATGTTACTAACCTCCATACTGGAAAGCAGTCTCTGTAATACCTCCATTGTCATCATCAACTGATTCAACGTTTAAGAATTTGTATTTCATTGGATTTTTGGCAGCACTGTCCCTACTCATGTTCCTTCCACGTTGCTGACCTTCGTCTTTCCAACCGCTGCACACTATTTTGAACGCAGTCGTTGAAGCATTACCTGTGTAAGGCAAAAAAAAAAGTTTCTTGGCAGAAGCCAAACACAGTTTTCAAACACATTAAAAAAAATGAACGCAAATTCAGCAAATTAAGGTTATCTCTCTTACGTTTTAATGAAATATCAAAATACGGAAATTGTCCGTTAATATGAAGGATTAACGATATAGAATAAATATGGTAAATTTTGATATCTTATGTACAGTCGTCCCTCTTTATAACAACATTCCTTACAACAGAATTCCTCTTTATATCAGCAAAGCAGAATTAAAATTCATGATTTTCATTTATAACAGACAATTCAGGTTAACGTCAACATTGTCAGGGAACAATTATGGTTGTTATAAAGAGGGTCAACTGTACTGATTTCTATGAGTTACCTCTCAAGTGTAGCATTACAATCAAAACATGGGACGTGCGAGATCCAAACATAGTAAAAGATTTGAGTGCTTCTTTTGCTATGTTTGGATCTTGGAATTTAAAGAAATTACTCAAATCCAAATAAGCATAACAGAAAATATTGAACATATTAGCATTTTGAGTTTAATTCGAGAATAGCTGATCGCTATGAAACTAACAATGAAACATGTAGTTGCACGCGTAGTCGTGCAAAATATAACGCCGCTCACCTAAAATACGCGTGCTAAATATAACTGCGCTCACTTTATATCTTTGTACCAAAATTGGCATCAGACAGCAAACAAATTTGGTCACAACGTATACCCAATCAATATAAAGCAAAAAATAAAATCAATCCATGCATTGTGAGCCAAAATTTTGGGCGACATGGAAAAATTGAGCTAGAAGCCACCAAAATCGTTTACAATATGCCTTACACAAGGCAATTTTCAAATCAATCCATGCAAAAGAAGCTGAGATTTTGGACCACATATGAAAGTTGTAATGTCCCATAAAACAGGAAGATGATATCTAGCATCAACTTCAATTTTAATTTCAATATATCAATGTAATTTGTTCATCATAACATTCCGTTTTAATTCAAGTTCAGAACAAAATAACTTTCCATAATAAGGTGCATGAAATGGACAAATTTATTTGATACGTTTAAAATTTTATAACCTGGTCAGACATTTACCTCTTCAAAAATAAACTGGCTGACTTAAACTTTGCTCCAACCATTAGATCTATTACTCGAACTGATCATCGAGATAATTGCCTTTAATGGAGTTTAAACATGACATTTCATTTGAGCAAATGTCGAGCTAGATTATAATTTTAAGGTCTACCTCTGTTGTTTTTTTTTTCGAAAATCAGGTCAGGCAAATATTAAAAATATTCAAGCCTAACCATAATTCAAATCTGTGCATAAAATGCGTTTAAAAATTGTTCCTCCATGCATGACAAAGGGGACAAAAAAGGAGATTGTCATTAGTCATCTCGTTTAAAGCTTAGTAAAATTTGAAGAAAATGTTTTCCATATTCGGCGAGATATGGTGTCCTTTCTGTTGTTGAGTTATATAAGTTGGTGAGTTATATTGTCCCAGCAGAGAGACCTACTTGTAATTTCAAATATACATGTGTATTAGATGTATAATGTGTAATTGTAACAACAATTTTGGCTTTTATTGATAAAACGAATAAAAATTTGGCGGCCATGTTGCCTCTCCTTATTGCATTAGAATAATAATTAACATATTGGTATTTATGATAGATCGATCGAATTTCACAGAGTCTTATCTTGAACAAACGAATTCCATAGACTGAGACCTATCTCTATCTTATTCGATCTTTGATCAATATATCCTGTGTGATCCTATAGGAAGCAAAAGAAAACAGAAGATGCCAGACAAAAGGTGGCAAGAATATAAAAATAGGAGATTTGGCCACCCACCAAATGACAGTATTATTAAAACTTCTACAGGTCCCATTATGGCCTTCAACAATGAACCAGACTTCATGCCATATATAAGAAGACAAACACGGCTATCCCCAGATGGTGTACATAACAAATAAAAAGGAAAAAAATCCCCCCTTAGAACGTGGGTGAACTCAGATGGTCCGAAAAGGTAAGTTATCCCTGGCTCTTTAAAGCCACCCGTCCATTTTCTGTTTGTAAGTTAGATCAAACAAGACATGGAAATCATGTTTAACTTGGGATCAACATCAATATTATGGTTTTGTACAAGGATACAAGGTAACCTTAAGATGTTTGTATTTTATACGTTTTGAATGTTTGTCTTCTCTTGGACAATCAAACAACATCTCCCTTTCTATATATACTTAGGAGCTACAGTTACGCCAAGATAAGGGGAATATGAGATATTAAAACAGATTCTTAAGACAAAATACACATTTACCAGGAAAAGAATATTTTGACCCGGAATAACAGGAAACCAAATTAAAACTATACAGAACACTTCCAATACTCTTACTACTTTGATAGGGATGTGAAACAAGGAAAATGTACAACAATATGAAAGACACATCCCAGGACGAATTCTTCAGAAGAATAATGAAGATGATACAGAAGGATCGATTCAGAAATGGGAAAATACGAAGATGGTATAGAAGGATCGATTCAGAAATGGGAAAATACTACAGATAATGAAAATGATAAAGTAGCCTGCAGAAAATTGAAATACTGAGATTCCTGCCTTTAACCATAATATGACAATAACACTGGGTGAATTAGACAGAAGAAAAAACCACAGTGCCACCACTCAGTAGTAAGATAAAGGATAGACGCTGACTCGAAGTCATTCAGTGTAGTAAGGAAAGTAACAGCTGATAGGATTAAGAAGCACTGTAGGGCCCAATGTGACATTTGACACGAGCAGGATAGGTACTGGAATTGGTAACATTGCGGCTATGCTTTTCTGTATAAAAAATCGACGATACCTAGGGAGAAAACGAAAGACAAACAAAGTACACAAAACACTACAATGGAAACTGTAGCAGGAGCAACTCTAACCCTATAAAGACTAGGTTAATTTTTCAGGTGCCCCAGAATGGTAAGTCGCTGCTGTCCCGATAGTGGCACCCGTCTTGTCACTCAGTAGACCAAGCCGGAGTTTAGTATCAATCGTTTGTGGTTAAAATTTGGAAGATATCCTTTGTCATTTGTGAAATGAAACTTTTGCGCCGGTCAGTTATATCATTATGGCAACCGAAAATTTATGACTTTGTCTTTGCGATTCGTGGAAGCTACAGTTGTTTACGTTGTGTATGGGCGTTGTTGTAGAATCTTTCCTCAGATCGATATGTTGGATGAAATGTACTCTATGCACTGGGTTTTCGGTTGGGTCAATATTTTCGATGAAACTGAGTTTTTGTTGATCGGCGATTATGTCTCAAAAAAATATCATAGTTTGGGGCCTTTACTGAGTTTTAACTATCATGTTTAAAGTTGTTTTTCGTTTAGTTGTGTTAACGTAAGTTGGAAGCTCCTACAATTTTTCTTTCAAGGGCAGTTTTGGAGTGTAACGTTTGTCCTTGAACTGTATGCCCGTAGTTTCGTAATTGTCAAAGATGTTGCTGGTTTTATGTGTTGATTTATTGGTCTTAACTCTCATCGTTTCTAGGTCTCAAAATAGCTCTAGAATACCCTCAACCTGTGTTCAATAAGTATTTCTCTAATTTTTATGAAGTTCTCACATTTCCCAACCAGTGTGAGAAAAAATCGATAATCAACGTAAGGGTAACTTGTTCTAACCAGCTGATTGGCTGATTGTCAGACCCCGCGTGCTTCGCTTCACATATTCAAAGACTTGTCACGATCTTATTTCGTACCCTGGAGGACTGAGCTTTCCAACGTCTCTATTCAACCAGCATATTGGAATGTAGTAATGATACCAAAAGGCTTTCCAAACTCACAGGCAAGCTCCTTGGTAACAACACTGCAGTTATTTTACCGACATTTGATAATGATCGAGATCTAGCTAATAGATTTGGGAACTATTTTATCGGAAAAATTCAGACTATTAGAGAAACTTTACAAGTACAAAATAGTGAAACAGGGACAAGCTCAAATACTCTATGGGCTTGATGTAAAGTACTCGGGCGCTCCGTTAACTCAGTTTTATTCAAAATCTTGTGACGAAATCCGGAAATTGATAATGAAATCGCCGTCTTAGTCCTGCGATCTCGATCCTCTGCCGACTCACATGTTAAAACAAATTATTGATGAGTTCGTACCACTTATAACAGCTATGGTCAACAAATCTCTCAGTGAG
>JAULBM010021783.1:0-11336 GCA_032357055.1 Geukensia granosissima | reverse complement strand
GTGTAGATAAGTACTGGAAATTATATTCTAGGGCATTTATATCCAACCGGAATGAATGTTTGTGGTGGAAAGAAGTCACTGTTACATAACAACCGCCATTAACTTGCCTGAGGGAATTATCTTCGAAGGAATGGAAAACAATGAGGAAGTAGTCAATGGTGATGCCAGAGGACAACCAGACAGTCATATTATCCTAAATATCAGAAGTATCCTTTGTTTTGAACTAACATTTTATTTAGACAATATTAACTATTGGTAGGAGTGCCTGAAGGGTTCTATTTTGGTAGTTAACATAGACAAATGGATTTTAAACATAATTGTGAAAGTAGATCTTAAGAGGACACCCAACACCATCACGAAAATAAATTCCACTCGTTTAATTTTCTTTATATTTGATGAAAGAAAGAAAACATATTGATATATAGAAATCACATCATCAAAAATTTTGATCACTGAGATGCATTAATTTTAATATAAAATGATACTTGATTAAAATGATTAGATGATCTTAGAGTTATTACCCTTAGGTGTTAGGTATCCCCTTTAGGCCTAAAATTTATTATGTGATTTTCAGGCCATTTTGTACCGGAAAAGTTCCAGTCTGTTCGCTGTTTACACATAGCATTTTAAAATTAAAATTTAATATTAGGAATATGATTAACCTTGCAAATACCTGACAGCTTTTATTCATAACTTTTTTAAGAAAAGAGAGGGTCAGGACTTATTGCACATGACCTATATTAGTGAATATTGATTCTTTATTTAGAGAAAATTCAACATGAATGTGAATCAATTCAGTTATATTTGCCTTTGTGGACACCTCCCTAAGCAGTAAGTTGATTTAAAAGGCAACTGTTTTAATTCCTGATTGTTTTAAATTTGATGGTAAAAGAAATTAATTAATTAAAGAAATCACTTGTCCAAAATGGCCACTTATGTTAAAAGGAATGAAGATACAAAGGGGCTAATTCTGGAAGGCTACCTCTTATGAACTTAATTTAGAGGTCACTTGTCTTAAAAGATAACTTTTGATTCTCCTTAACAGATGACCTCCTCATACAAGTTTGACTGTTCCAGTACAAGGTGACCTCTTCCCAAAGGTTGTAAACCTTATTACAAATTTGACTGTATTATGAATGCTGTATGTTATATTTTTTGCCCGTGCTTTGGATTTTATTTTATTGATTTTTTTTGGCCCAAGAACCAAGGTTCTTATTTTATCTGTCCTAAAGATTTTATTTTCTAAGCTTTTTCTCTTGAAATTAGACATGCCTAATATACATGTACAATGATGATTGTAGAATTTTGATTAAGAGAAACCTAAAAGGTGTTAGCAGATGGAATGATTTTCAGTTTTAATCAACAAATGTTATGTCGTTTTTATGCCACGCCTGCAAGGCAGGCCGGGTATATAGTTCTTCGTTCTGTAATCCCCTTCGTAAAATTATTCCCTACCTGTCAAAATGCGACCATGAATACTTCTTGTTTCCTTCTTGTAAAAAGCAATTTAAAGATTTATAAACCCTTCGTTAACATTTACATTAATATGATTCTGTATTAGAACATGATGATATCTTGATAGTTTAAAGTATAGTTGATAAAAGTTTTGTTCTCTATATTGCACAGTTAAGTGTTTCAAGCTCTGCCTTATGGTTAGTATTACTGTAAATGCAGAAATTATTACGATGTTTTAGCAAATACTGCGGCAGTATTGACATGGCAATAATTAGAAATGGCATTCCGAAACTTTCTACTAATGTTGTTTTACACTTTTTGAAAGTTTAAAAAATGAAACTCTCTGGCATGCAATAGTTTCTGAATTTACAGAAATAACTTTTTGATGGTCAATGACTGTGGACATTTAATCTCTACATTTTTTTCACGTTTTATTTTAAATATATAATATGTGTAAAGATTTTACTTATAAATATTAAGTGGTGTAATAAATTTCCATCAATAGGTTTCCCATTTTGCATTTACATTTTTTAGAAATGGAGATTTCAACTGTCTACTTGTAAAACACTGTGCTGTACATAAAAAATCAAATCTGTGTAAGCAGTTAAAGGAATTCGAAGAAAGCAAAGGGGCAGACAGAAATCGTTAAGTATGCTACTGGGCGGTTGATGACCTCGTGGACAAATTAAAATTTCAACTTAAGTCCAACTTAATCCCGATGATGAAACGACGACTCATGTTATTGTTGAAGATGACACATTGCGTATTTCAGCGAGATAGCTGTAAGTAGCATGACACAGCCTGCAGCAAATGAGGAGGTTATTGAGACAATTTCAGAAGTTGCTGTTCAGACACAATATGAAATACAGACCACTGAAGGTGAAGGAGGTTCAAATGCCGTTCAGCACATACAGTTTGATGCTGAATCAAGGGAAATAACTACTGCAGAGGGGGAACAACTCTGTTTGATGGTACTGTAAGCGTAGTTTCCTTCCGGGTTTAAAGTTTCCGGTTTAACTGTTTTTTTTTCTATCTAGCGGATGAAATACACTAGTGCACTTTATTCCGTCATCATGAATACCTTAGTGTAGATAAGTACTGGAAATTATATTCTAGGGCATTTATATCCAACCGGAATGAATGTTTGTGGTGGAAAGAAGTCACAGTTACATACACAACACCATATCACCTTTGAGTCGTCATTGAACCGTAGGTATCAATCTTTTGTATTGGCGAAAGTTTTTTCATTTAAATAGAGCGGTTATTATCGTGACTAGGAGAACATTGAAATTATTAATATAACATCTTTTAAATAAACACACTGTTTACTGTAATGGTGAGGTCGTGATGATTTAGTGAATAAATTTAAATCTCCATTTCAGCAGTGTCAACATTCGATTCAATCAGCGAAATCTTACTAGTACTATAAATGCTATGCTTTTTGAAGAAAACAAAAATAATTCGAAAATGTGCAGCAAGCATAATTGGGGTTGTAATCGTCGACGTGTTATTAAAGTTACTAAACATAAACAATTATTTTAGAAACCAAATCATAAAAAATAGAAGATGTGATATGGTTGTCCATGAAACAGCCATCCAGCAAATAACAGTCGAAAGTAATCTTCTACATGTCCCATTACGGTCTTCAATAAAGTACCGGAGTCCATACCATAACGGAAGATGTAAAAGGCCCCAAAATAGAAAATGCGAAAAAATCATAAAACAGGACTATCAACCTAATCTATTGAAAAAAAAATTGTGACTGGTAAACGAATAACAATAAAATACAAAATAACCAATGTTAAAATATATGGAAATTTTAGGTATGCTATATTTACATTTTCAAAGAGTAACCTGTCATCAGTAGCATTAGAACCGAAACATAGGAAGTCAAAAAATTCAAATATAGCAAAAGAAGCACTCAAATCAAAACAATTCGAAATGGGAAGTAAAATCCGACGGCAGGGAAAATTACTAATTAAGTGCATTACTTTCGAGGCCTTTCCGTATTTTCAGTGTTTTATAATTTAAGCATAGGCCGCGAATTTCTTTTTAACATTGTTTGATAAATTTTATGTCATACAAGTCGGACATGAAATGACTATTTAAACAACGACAACCACTGGACTAAAGATTCCTGGCTCGGGACAGGCACATTAAGTATATGGCGGTATTAAACCAGTTTGTGAGCGCTGAGTCCTACCCTTTTTCGGAGAAAGTGGAATAAAAATACACGATAAAAATCAGTTGAAATGGATTTAACACTTAACTGAGATCGATACTGAAAGGCAAAAACAAATACAATTAAAAGTATTGTAAATTAGTGTTTTTTTCATTCAATATTCAATTATGGGACGACAGAGTCAATAAATTATTTCTCTTTACGTCTATTTAATATTTTCTATGTAAGTGCGATGCATTATGGAATATGCCAGGAACTTTTACCTCTTTATTGAAATAAAAAGTAAACATATTTTATGTTAGCTCCAAGTATTTATGCCATTTCGACTGCTACATATGTCATTACATGAAACTTTGACTTATTGAAAGTGTCTCCATAAATGGACAACACAGGGGAATAGTGATATATAAGGGTGGAATAACCTTTGGGAGGGGCCCTTCTTTAGTGTGATGATAGGAACGTGCCGCTGAAAAATGGAGGCATTTTTCAACCCCAGTTTATATGATAAGGTATGAAATTCCCATTGAAATATGTATTAAGGTCATTGAGAGAAGACAATATATATCAAAAACATAATCATTAAGCCAATAACAACTTCGTGGTCAAAAAGCATGTTGCAGGCACATTTTTAATATCAAAAGGTATATCATTTTGAAAAACGGAAATATACATGAATGAATGGGGAGGAGATTATAAGTAACTCAACGGCAAACTCCTACCCAACCCACCCGAAGGAATAATCAAATATCGTGATGCTATTACAGGAGGAAAGAGATTCTATCAGATCTTTCGAATTTTTTAAAATCCACATAAAAATCAGTCTTCGTAAAAGTTTCCAGAATAGCTGACATTTTCCTATTTCAAAAATCTTTCACCACAAAAAAGATCATCAGGTTATAAAAATCCGGAAAAAGATAATTTAATATTATTCCGGATGTTATCTTTAGTAAAACATTGTTTTCTCTGTTAGTTTCTAGAATTTCTATAAAGATTTATTCAACAGACTGAAAAAGATTAAAAAACTGTAATATTAAAGAATAGCCCGCAATTTGGAGTCAACAACTTTGACCCGCACACGACGGAAGCGACGACGATGTCCGAATTTCGGACCGCAAGACAGACAATTTGAAGATTTGCAATATATACATTGTAGATGTCAAGATAGAGTTTCCTTAAAGGAGACCCTGTCTAAAACAGAGCTTGTGTCGCTCACCTGGTTAAGTAAATGCCATATTAATTATAAACATATGAGAGATGCATTGTAAGAATTCAGCTACAACTTGACAGAGGTCAACAGATAAAATGCATGAAGGACATCTTCTCAAAGTGCTTCTTATTACAGGCGTGGTAATTTCATACAAATAAAACAGATATTCATGAGAACTTTCCATTTGGTTTTGTGATAAGTCGTATTTTGTTATGCTGGCCATCCGATCTGTGAAAGATTTACCAGTAGATGACCATCTATACATCTTACTACAACAAATTATTCAATTAGCCCTCACAAGAGTTTTTAAGTTTTAGCCAAACAAAACACAACATGGGAACTGGCCGTCTTTTTCCTTACAGTAAACAAAAGTTAGATTCAGCAAAACATCATCTACACAAAATTCTTGCCTTGTTCCATTGCATTCGGCAAAGAAGGCTCTTCAGAGTTTTTCCCATAGTATGCAATGTGAAAATATGACCGCCACAGCCATCTTGAATATGTGATGAGGACAATCCAACGACCATTCCTGCAACATTACAATAATACTGGCTTATCGGATTCTAACAAAAAAACATTTTAAGTTTCAGACAATCAGAACACATTTTTGGCATCAATGGTCTTGTTTTAAAATTCAATCAGCAATTTAAAGAAAAAAATGTAAAATAACACAAAGACAGCATTTTGTCAAGTTTATTTGCAATTTGCAAACTTATTACAGATTAAAAGGTCTGTCAGTCATTTTCCTATATGGTCCATTGTTAAACCATGGCGGGACGTGGCAGCCATTTTGAATGTTTGATCAGCAAACAATTCAAAAGTTTGGTGGAGGACCATTCACCGATCTTGCCTACACATTTCAATTTAATTGGCTCAGAAGATTCTGACCAAAAGTCTTTCATTTCGAAGTTTCAGCAACACGTTATTGCCTCTATCGGCCATGTTGTAAAATCAATCGGCAAGCAAATTTTAATATGTAGAAGAAAACCGTCTTGACGTATAGTCATTATTTTGAAATTGACTAGTTTAAAATAGGTGTAAAGAGTTTTTAATGAATTTCCTATGTGGTGAAATGTTGGTTGTGGGCGGTCATCTTAAATGTTCGATAGGCAAACTATTCACAAGCTCGGTAGAGGATCATTTACTTATCATTGATACAACATTGGAATTAAATCAGTTCCGCGGTTTCATTAAAGAAGATTTTCAAATTTAAGCTTTATTGGCTCTGGTGGCCATATTTTAAATTCAATCGGCAAAACATTTTTGCAAATCTGTAGAAAACTGTCTAGACTGCATTTTTTGTCAAGTTTAGTTGAAATTGGCAAGGTATTAATAGATAAAAATGTCTTTTAAGAGCTCTCCATATGATCCAATGTTTAACTACGGCGAGGTGGGTTACCTTGAATGTCCAATCGGCAGACGATTGGCAAGATTGGTAGAGAACCACCTATTATTATTCCTTCAAAATAAAAATTTAATTCGATGGAGCATTATGGCAAGAAGATTTCCAAAGTTCCATAGAACACATTATTGACCCTGACGCCCATGGTTTAAATTCGACTGTCATACCATTAATAAGTTTATTAGCAGACCATTTAGAAAACATTCCTGCCAAGTTTTGTTCTAGTCTGATAATTAGTTTCAGAAAAGATTGATATGTGAAAATTTAACAGATCACGCAGACTCTGAAAGATTTTAAAAGCTATCGTGGCCTTTTTTCAGCCATGTAAGCAAAAAATATTTATATGCATGAAATATATTTGCCGCTCAACATTCATTCAATCAATCAATCGACAAAAGTTTACCCATAAACAATGATTATAATGCATAAAAAACAAATAAGTTTAACAGGAGGCACCAATGAAAAAAATGTTCGAAATTCTTAAAGCAAGCTCATGATGTTGTTCTTGCTGACAATTAATCAAGATTATTTTCTAATTTTAATATGTCCGTTAAATGAGATATCCATTCTAGATATATTCTACATTCGCAACTATAAAACGTAGTAAATCTTTGTATTGATGGTAATTTTGTGAATGTCTTTAGCAGCTTATTGCAATTATTTTTCAGTTAGTCCATATTGCTGAAAAGACATGGGAGTTATAAATTTGAATTCCACGTCTGAACCAACGTACGATATGTTGCAATATTAAGCCTTTAAACTTTTGTATTGTAACCAATCACAGAGTATAATGTAACATTATAAAGGTTTTTAATATTTTTGAAGTCATTTATGACTTAAAACAATATTAGAATTGCCTACTGACACCAGCGTTTATTATATCAGAAATTATGATATCATTTATAGTTTTGAAAAAAATCTGCTTTACAGCAAAATGTTAAGGAGTTTCTCTGGTCAGTATCAAAATAAACGATTTTCAAAATTTTGTCATTGTTTGGAAGAGTCTTATTAAAAAATAAGCAAACATAAGAAATATAATCTGAAATTAGGTCGGGAACAGGTTAATAAATATTGAATTTTCAATTGATTATTTGGTTATGTTTCAAAAGCCACGAAGGAAAACATTGAACTTCATAAAACACTTATATATTTTCAAAATTTCAATAATAAAACAATGCATACAGAAAATTTGTGGTCACTGGGCAAAAAATAACAATGAACTGGAATGGATAAAAATACAGGTTTTCCTAAGTTTATAGATATAGTTATATTTATAAGCTATATATATATATTTCAAGGAGCAGTCTCTCATCAGTAGCATTAGATCAAAACCATGCAAACAGAAGAACTTATAATCAAAACAACAGAAAAAGGCAGCCAAATTCAACGGGAAGAACATCATCGAAAATGTGCAATACAACGAACGAAGTCTTTCCCTTATATCAGGGGTTTAGAATTAAAATTACTCCTGGAAATTCGTGTAAAATAATAAGTGGTAAAATTCATACAAATATATATATATGTAATTTTGAAATGCTATGTATAAATTTCAAGGAGTAACCTCTCATGAGGCCGAGATCCAAACATTGCAAAAAAAGTACTCATATCAAAATCAGGAAACACCTTCAAAACGGACTAATACTCTAGACCTTAAAAAATGTAAAAAATGCGAGTCACTATTTTAAAGAACTTGTTTCGTACCCTACGGAAACGTGAAATATAAGGCAAAAGTTAACGAGAAATTATGCCGTGCACAATCCAGAAAAGATATGGATTGTGTCCATCTGGCATATATTCAATATTCTTTGTTTTAAATATAAGGCATTCTTAATTAATTTAGACTTTGTGAAAACTTTAGAGTTTATAAAACCACACAGAAAGTTGTTATTACTTTAAATGTGGTAAAGTACAGCATTAATTATTCAAGACTTTGTATAAAAAAGAAAGAAAAAACACGCCACATCAGGATATTCAATTTTTTGTGTGTATATGCCTGTTACACTGGTTGTTCTTACATAGGGTATAATTTGGTGGATAATATTCTGCGACATGCCAAATCACTAAAGTCCTTGAACAATCCCTTTTAAAGCTACAAGCATTTCTTCGCTTGCAATAAACAACCGATTTTTAATGAATGTTGTGTTTGATGACTGTCTCGTTTTCCTCTTTAAACGCAATTATTCTGTCAAACAGTTATTTATTGATTAAAATCTTTATCCAAAACGAAAAAATCATAATTAGAATTATTAGGGTACGACTATTTGAATTTATTTATGATGGGGATTTTCCAGCGCACTATTTTTTTTCGTTTGTCACGAGGCAGGTTTTTTTTCGGAAATACGTCATGTCAACTGAAGTTTGCTTGTCTACTTTCTATCTATAAAGAGAACTATTTTACGTATCAATTAATTATGACCCAACTCGATGTCCGGAATTAGACTTGTTGGTACCAACTGAGGTTACTCATGTTGATAACAATATTTATTTGTTTGAATATTTGTTTTGAAGTGGATATGTACAGGCTTTTTACAACATCATTGATCACAGTTTGCTGTTCGACTCAGATTGTACATACATTGAGATTTGACCGGCATAATTCCAGGAACCACTTAGTGAAGTTAAAATTCAAATTATTGATTACCTTATTTATGGCGACTATGTACTGAAATTTGATTAGTTCCGCTGGTGACACGATTAAATATTGCCCCTGAATGAGGAGACAAACAGGGCTTTGCAGGAGGGGACAATCAGATGGTCTAAAACACTAGCTTGTCTTGCAACTTCCCTCATAATTTTTAGAATGCGACACTGAAACTTGAATTTTTATTGCATCACATGATGTAAAAGAAATTCATCCACACATTTGGACATTTCCAAAACCTCATTCCAGCAAAGTGGCTTTGCAGAATTCAAAATGACAAATCAGTAATTTAAAGATATTTCAAAAGCCTCCCTTGGAATCCCAAATCATACCTCGGTATCTCGATATGTTTTAGTTTTGCTGTAATAAAGCAAAGTCGATCAAGGTAGGTACAGCTGACGGCAATCATGGATTATACTTACATCACCAATGCATTAGTACAAATTCACACATTGCATGACAGTTAATATATTTAAAAGCTCTTATTATACTGTTATGGTGCTCGTATACAATTAAGTAGAGTGTCACCTAAAACCCCCCAACATTTATAGGAGGAATGACAATCATAGTCTTCAAATTCAAATTCAATGTACATGTTCAATGGTTTTATATAAAAGCAAACATCGGTTCCAAGTAAAAGCAGAAAGACTTTCAAAGGGAGTTTAATTTGTATTCCTTTCTATGTACATATGTATAAATTCTCTCCCTTGAAAGCATTATTCTGTTATGCTTTCATTATTATTAATAAAAAAAGCAAAAGAGTTCTGAAGAGAATAGAATTTGCATACCTGAGACTTATATAAAAAACAATAATATAGCTGCGAATTTTAAAGGATATCTCTCTGCAACGAAAACATTTTACGAATATTATGTTTTTTGACACAAGTTTTGTCCCTTCCTCATTGTACATTCTTGGTATAACGATCTTGGCCATAACAATCACAGGAGAGAAAACTTAAAAGTTCTGACAATAAATGTAAAACTGAAATGCAAAACATGCAATAATGTAAAACCCATTTCTAGAATGTGACACAAGATTTTGAATTTTATATGGAATGGTACTTAAGAAGTACCACCGCCCTTAACAATCACAAGAACAAGAAAACGAATTGTATGATTTCTAACAAGAGCATGCAAACTATGCTACTTCACAATCAATTGACACCAAATGATAAAAAGGTAAATGTTTAACCCTTACACAATCATAAGAGGCGAACATTTCACCCTTAAAAATTTTTCTTGTATCCTTGTTTTAAATTTCTAAGCTGCAAATATTCGTTTCGCAATTGTTTAAAAAAAGATTTTGGTTGGTTTTATTGTGAAAATACTGTTCAAAAAGGAAAGTGTAAAATTATTTTTCAGAATCCGGAGTTCCGGATTCTCTCCAATAAAATCAAATGATTGCTTCCAGTTAAATACGTTTAAACAAGATGAAAACAGTGGTTTGCTAGGATGAGCAATAACCACATAAGTTGGTGGCAAAATTTAAAAATTATATCAACATCATACAAAAGAAAAACTTCAAAAATGGGTTTTTATAAAGGTTTATTTTGTTTTTCTTTTCTTTTTAAATTTACGCTTTTTAACTGAAGTCAAATTGCAAGAAAAGTCAACAAAATAAACCGTGTAAATCTTTGAAAAAAAACTATGATGCAACTAGCGTTTTGAAGGATTTAGCTCACCATCGTTTTCATTTGGGTTTATTTTACTCAAACTTTTGTTTTCAGTGTTGTGGATTGATTACTGGTGTGTGTATTTTTTGTTGACAATGACCTTGTCTGTCTTCCGAAGCAACTATTTCTGCCAGCCAATTTGGTATCTTTAAATTCTATGTAGTTACAGTTGGATTCAGATCAAAAGCTGTGAGAAGATTGAACAAAAGGAACTGGAATTGGTGTATTTAGCTAAAAGAAGATATAAAGAAGCAAACAGAAACCGTTCATTCAGAAGACAAACAAGACAGTGTCCAACAAAATGAAATGAAAGGCAAACTTCAAAGAAAACAAAAGCTTGAGTGACACAAACCCTAAAAACGAGGGCTAGTTCGATATTCTGGAAGGTTAAGTACCTTCTGTTCTACTATTGGTACCCGTAATGTTACTCAGAAGTCAAAGCCGTTGGTTGGGTACAATAGGTGATTGTTACAATGGTATAATCACGGATTCAAAGTTACGACGGTTGGAAAATATAAGTTTTCATTCGTAAGATAGAGAATCAGGTCATGATTGCTACCAAAACTTTGTCAGATTGATGGGTTAAAAATATTCCATAAGAAATCCATGGTTAAGTTAGCTTTCTTTACATCGGCAACTCTCTATCAGAAAAGTCCTGATTTTGAAGCACAATGCCTAGGATAACGTTTCGATCGAGATATATATACTAGTCAAAAAAAGAAACGTTACACTGATTTCATGTTGAATAATTTATCAGATAACACACTTATTTGATC
>JAULBM010021782.1:0-21216 GCA_032357055.1 Geukensia granosissima | reverse complement strand
TATAAAAATGGTTGACATAAACATACCAAAGATTGTCAAAAGTTATGTCCCTTTACATAGGTCTACTCCCTTAAATTAAAGTTGTTTACGTTATTCTTAATTTTTCGGCTTACAAACATTTTCGTTGTTAAGTGTTATACAGACTTTATAAAATCCATTTTTATTATAATTTCGATTTGATTGCTTTGACAATAAATGTTATGGTAAGGACGTGGCACATATATATTTACTTGTTGTTACACTGGCCATTTGATGTAGTAAACAGTGTAATTCCATCTTATTTCAATACATTTTGCAGACGTCAAGATTTTATAATTTACATTTCTCGCTTGTTACAACAAATGGAAAAGTTTTAAGATCAAGAGGTCTGACCTAGACTTGAAGATATCATCAAAGGCTTTACATGTTGGCTATTTCATTACAGTCGATTATGTATCCTTCACAGTTTGATCTCAATTCAATTTTCTTTGAGAAATTTTCGTTTTGTCAATAAAATGCCGATGCTTGGTATTATTGGAAAAGCTCTAAATTAATCACGGCGTTCCTTATATTATTAACTCCCAGCGCTTTTAATGCTTTTACAATTAATTTGAAACACCCAATTGCTTTCAAGATATCAGACAAAGTTAATTTAAAAAATGGCTGTGACGAACAGGACAAAGTTAATTAAAACAGTGGTTGGGACGAACAGGAAAAAGTTGATTAAAACAATGGCTGTGACGAACAGGACAAATTTAATTTAAACAATGGTTGGGACGAGCAGGACAAAGTTGATTAAAACAATGGTTGGGACGAACAGGACAAAGTAAATTAAAACAGTGGTTGGGACGAACAGGACAAAGTTAATTAAAACAATGGCTCGGACGAACAGGACAAAGTTAATTAAAATAATGGCTCGGACGAACAGGACAAATTTAATTAAACCATTGGTTGGGACGAACAGGACAAAGTTAATTAAACAATGACTCGGACGAACAGGATAAAGTTAATTTAAACAATGGTTGGGACGAACAGGACAAAGTTGATTAAAACAATGGCTGTGACGAACAGGACAAATTTAATTTAAACAATGGCTGTGACGAACAGGACAAATTTAATTTAAACAATGGTTGGGACGAACAGGACAAAGTTAATTAAAACAATGGTTTGGACGAACAGGACAAAGTTAATTAAAACAGTGGTTGGGACGAACAGGTCAAAGTTAATTAAAACAATGGCTTGGACGAACAGGACAAAGTTAATTAAAATAATGGCTCGGACGAACAGGACAAATTTAATTAAACCAGTGGTTGGGACGAACAGGACAAAGTTAATTAAACAATGACTCGGACGAACAGGACAAAGTTAATTCAAACAATGGTTGGGACGAACAGGACAAAAATAATAAAAACAATTGCTCGGACGAACAGGACAAAGTTAATTAAAACTGGTTGGGACGAACAGGACAAAGTTAATTAAAACAATGGCTGGGACGAACAGGAAAAAGTTAATTAAAACAATGGCTGTGACGTACTGGACAAATTAATTAAAACAATGGCTGTGACGAACAGGACAAAGTAAATGAAAACAACGGAAGGGACGAACAGTTTTATATATCTATTGAAGCTTTCCTCTATTACCTAATGGACCGATTGAGCAATTCAACTTCCGTCCTCGTAAAATGCATTGCGCAATCTCAGCGTCCTCGTAAATGACGTCTTGACCAATGAAATTCAACCAGAACATTTCTGAAATGGTCCATTCACTTTTTTCAACATTGGTTAACTTGTATTTATCGAACAATCGGAAGCAATACCTTTTGCCGTGCATTTTGGACTACTTCCTTTAGTCTGGTCTATTCCTAGTTTCATGATGTAGCCTATTTAACCAATTATTCACTGGATGATAAATCAACTCTTAAACGCAGAATAATGTTACTTTTCAAGTTTTTATGCGTTATAAACCCTAGTTTCAATTGAAAAAATCAAATGTTATAAACAGTTTACTTGTAAGTCTCTAAAGGTTAAAAGGTCGGGGTAGTGTTGAGTACTCACAAATATATTTTACCCCGCCACCTATATTCTTGTCCCAATCCAGGTGCCTGTAATCCAGCGGATTTCATTGTTTTAAGTTTAAATATTACTTGTTTTACATTGTTTACTTATTTGGCTGATAATTGTAACATTTTGATATCATCACATTTTATTTTCGGGGCCTTTTACAGATTGCCTAAGAGTGTGAATATGTGTCCACTATTGGAGTCCTTAGGGTAGTTTGTCTCATATATGTTCATATAATTCAATCAGAAATTCTGTATGACATGATTTTTTTGTAAAATATCATGTATCTTTTACTTTTCAATATCATAACCTACTGTTAAATTAATCGATTTTGAAGAAAACAATACCGACCTTTATGTGAAAAGGGAGATTACCATTCAAAATACAAAGTTACCAATATTGAATAAATAATTGTTTCCACATTCACAAATTTCTATTTAACTGAAATATGTTTAGCTCGCTGGTTGACGGTATCTTCTTTCGATCATTGGTTTTTGTTGATGTGTATTCAAAACCCTTGTTCTTTCCTAATTTTTATGTTAACTCATATTTGTAAAAATGAAGTCTAATACGCATATCCATTTACGTTTTTGACATGAATAATTTTTTGTAAATGATTGATATATCTACTTAAGTTAATACTGTAAAATCTATGAATATAAGCATGTTATAATAGGTCCCTTTCCTATATTATTATGAACATCAAACACACTTTAAAAATGTAACCATGACCATTTGAAAACCATAGGGGACTGTTTGATAAAGAATTACCTTCCTATAATTATAAAAATTATTATTGTATTCTTAATAAAGAATTAGTATCATTTTACCAAGGAAGAAGTTATAACTATGCTGCCTTTATACAGCATATAATGAAGCTCCACCCATTTTTACTGCCTGCATCCTAAGTAAATAAAAACAACATCGATGTAATATATTTACACCCTAAGACGTATAAAATAAGTATCCCATAGCAATGTGCAGGAGAAAGAAATCCTTTACATTCGTATTTTTGGTAACGCAACCGTATGTTTATTCAATAAAATCTCGAAATTCAAAAGAAAAATTGAAAAGCTATTTGTTAATTTTAGGCGAATTGGAATATTCTATTATACATGCTATTTAAACTGTGTATTTAATATTCATAATTTTTTGTTAATACATCTTTAAAATATGTAGTCCAATAGAAAACTATTGATAAAATGTTTAGAAGCGTCAATACAATCTTATCCTGTTTGGGGTGAGAATTCGGTTTTGTTATGCCGAAAGACAAACCTTTTGTATTCATTTTACAGTATATAAACAGCTATAAATAGGTATAGAATTCGTGTGAAAAGATTCTTTTCCGTTTTCAATTTTTAAATAAGAATTAACTTCTGAACGTATATAAAAAGAAACCGCCGTAGCGTAAATTATTTATTTAATGATTTTACCATGGTGATAAAAGTAGTCCATTCGGAAGATCTCACTTTGGACGTTATTTTCGCGTGGACGTGAAAAGGGACGTATTGTTTTCTCGCTGAGTGAAAAACGTTGTAAAAAAGATATTAACAACAAAAAGTGAAGTTATATTTTCTTGGAACTTTAATGTTACTTCTTTAATAAAATTAACAATGAAATGGAAAAATGGTTGATTGATTCTGGAAACGCTGTTGTTGAGGATTGGGCCCGCAATGAGCCTCAAGGTAAAACAATGTATATCTATTCATTTTTTTCAATGTTGATATATCTTTTATCATATAACTTAGGTTGTAAAGGTATATTTAAGATATTCTTTTTCTCTGTATTTATTTAGTTTTGAAGTTTTTAATTCTTGATTAGAAAATTTTTAGAACTGTTTTATTTATGCTGTACAAGAGTTGCATATTGCACGACAAAATACAATAGAAGCTACAAGTTGTGTAATGGCATAGTGAGTTTATTGTAAAATCTTTAGTGGACACATTTAGATCAAAGCTTAATTTTAGCAGGCAGCATTTGGAGAATCTCTTTTACTTATCTTGAACATCTTATCGTTATTATACTAGAATGCGTTAAATTTGGTTGAATATCAAAGTGCAGTTAGCTTTCAGAGAGATAGTACGTAATTAGAAATGTGGAGGTATTTTTAATGAAACCGCAACACATTTTTAATAAAATACGGAAACATAAAGAGCATGAAAATAAAAAAAGTTTACCAACGTTAAAAAAGGGCGAAAATGATATGCTATATGCGAATTACAAGGAATGGCCTGTCATCAGTATCATTAGAACTCAATGACAGGAAATCCAAGATCCAAACACTGTAAATCGAAGTAGTGATATCCAAAACCAGACAAATCGGGATTTATACATCTTCACTAGGCCTTCAAAAAGAGTGGAATCCATTTCCTTTTGCGGAAAGTCCTAAAATGACAAGTGTATAAAGTATTGTCAAATACAGAAAGGAATAAGAAAAGAAACTGAAATGTTTCAACATTTTTCTTGTTCATCATGTATAAAAACAGATGGGCTTTTCATCCTGTAGAAACTGGATTAAATGCGCACTTGATATTAAGAAATAAACCAAGATATCCTAACAATAGGCAGAGCATATAGTATTAAACCAAAGTTAATCAAAATTGTTATGTAACTCTGTCGTAGGTTAAATGATGATATGATAAATCAGGATTTATGTATTTGATATAACATCAACCCACTTTGAAATATCAAAGTTAATATAAGTTTTAAATTAATCCAATGATTGATACGATCTTTTACATTAACGATATTGTATTTACAATAAATTCGTTTAACAGCGACCAGTAGAATCTTAGTTGTTTGTTTTGATAGGGTATTCACGTAAAATTGCACGGCACCACCTTTTAATGTCCCTGGATCTTAAGGCGGTAGGCTTTGCTTTCTGGTGTTTCCTTTTATTAAATAATAGTTGGCGATTAAATTTTATTCCAATGTTTGTCTTTGTTTATTAGAACATCCAGACAATGATCATTTTCCACAATGCTCTTGTGGATGATTTAAGGGCTTTACTAGAGTTGTTATAATTTGTGCATATCTCAAGTAGTAGGGTCCAGACTTTTATATAAATAGTGTCACACAGCTACTGTTTTGACATACAAAATCATGCACAAGAAATATTTTAAACAAAAAAAACCCTATAAATTCTTAAAACGTTCTCTCCCCCTGGATTCACCTTATACGTGGCTTTTAGATAATCATTAATTTAGTTTTAACATTTGCTAGCCAGGTCATTTTTTGAATGACGTCTATACCGAAACCTGCTTTTAATACTGGTTTCTCCGAGGAATGCTTCGATTATTACATATCATTATTTGACAAGTATATTGATGAACGAACTTTACATGGAATGTATATCCCCAAATTTTAAAATCTCCTTCCTGGTATAATGCTTTTATCGATTTGCAATAGAACTAATCAACAATTATTTCACAAAAAATAATACGAGAACTTGCTTTTGGCATGTTTCTACATGTTTAATACTGATGAAAAGCAAGCAACTTTACAACCAAATGAAAATGAAATATCACACGCTTGGTTTAGAAAGAAAACAGGATATTTTTATTGTCCGCAATGAACTGTAATAATCTGCAGTTTACATACTATGGGACGCTCGCTATTGATGCTGCTAGGTTTAAATATATTGTGTATCCTAAAACCTAAAAATTTACGCTTGCTTATTTCCATTAGTGTTTGATTCCCCGGTCTTTGACGGAAATGACCGAGGATGTTTAGATTAATACTTGGTATGCTATGGGTATAAATAAAGATATTAATGATGTATTAATGTCACAAATACCATGCTTTACATGTAGACCAAAATTAACCACTGGTTTACAAAGTTAATATCCTTTTACCCATGACAAATTAAACATTCAGACTTTTGTTTATTTTGTAAGTGAAAGGAAGTTGAATCATTATTAAACCTCTCCAAAATATCATGCTCAAGGTCACTTGCAAATTGTAAATATAATAATCGTAACTAATCTAAGAAAATATCCTTCACTTCTAGTATATGAAAAAATATCAAATAGTCAGATTCATTACTATATTGTCTTCTCAAAAGAGTTGTCAAAAACAGTTTAGCAATGTTCAGAAGTTTGATGATTTGATATGCTATATAATAGCTTTAAAACCAAAACATAGGAAGTCAGAGCTCCAAACAAAATAAAAGAATTACTCAAATCGAAATAGGATTAAAGCAAATCAGAATGTTTCTATGTCAACATGCAAAGGATACAAAACATGGCACTAAATATACTAATGTGCCTGTCCCAAGCCAGAAACCTGTAGTCCAGTGGTTGTCGTTGTTTAATTAGTCATTTATATTTATATGTTCACCATTTTTGCATTAGATTAGGTCGATTGTCGTGTTTTATGTATAGATTCGCATTTTGTATTTCGGGGCCTTTTACAGTTTCGCTTATGGTATGGACTCTGGTTCATTGTTGAAGGCCGTAATGGAACCTGTAGAAGTTTAAATTCTACTTTCATTTGGTGGGTGGCTGTCTCTTGGACAATCATGCCACATCTCCTATTTTTATATATAATCCAAACACTTATATGACGATACTCTCATAACTACTGATTGCTTAATGTAAAACATTGAAATTCTAAAGAAATGATATTTATCAATTATTTTACAGAAATGTCACAAGTGAAACACATAATAGAACACAGAGTAGCAACTCCACGACAATATCATCTTCCTCCGTTACCAAACGCTCCACAACCACCTCCTGCCATTTCCGCGCCACAACATATTATACAACAGGTGCCTGTTCCACAACCTATTTATCAGAATCTAGTTCCAGACCAACCAAAGTCATCAATGTTTAACAAAGCAGGTAATTTAAATAAAAACCAGTTGACATTAAGGCAGAACTTATTTAAAAGGCAATTGTAAACATTTAAATGTAAACATTTTCGTCATGATATTTTCAATCCTCTGATATAATGGTCTTCATCTCTTCGTATTCTTTTGATATAAATCTCACAATGTTATACAAAGCTTTTTTTATTTGTCAGGTAGTGTATCGGTTAATTAAGTGGACTCCATTATGAAAGAAATGAAGTCATCATCACAAGTGCAATGAAAATTTAGACAAACTATTTGTTCTTCAATACTAAAACTTTTGTACATATTTATTTGCTAGCATTATAGAACTGCTCAGTTATCTTAAAATAATGATACCACTTGACCTTTGCAGCGTAAACGTAATTGTTGTTTGTGTTTGGTTGTATACAGGTACTCTGTTAAGTAACTAAAACGTGATACACAAGTTAGTAAAACAACTCGAAGATGGTCTAGATTAAAAATATGACTTTAATGAAATTTAGCACCAAATCTTTGTATGATAAGGTGTAAAAGCAACAAAAAATAACCAGAAAAAAGAAAAGAAGGCTACTTTCAGCCTTTGAATTTCAAAGGAAGGGAATGAAAACAGAAGGACCACACAAAAGGAGACAGATCGACAGACACGGCAATCTTGAGAATGTGAACGTGTTGGAAAAGGACACATATTAAACAAAAACAATATAAAACTAAGATGTTTAGAATATTTTCATGTTGTGACTTGAATTTTTCAGATTTTATGGATATGATGATGATTCAACAACAACAAGTTAATCAATTAGTTATGCAACAAATAATGTTAGCCCAGCTTCCTGGTCGTAACAGATATTGCTACCCATACTACCCTTCTTACTACCCTCTGTCTGTCTATGAGGAGCCAGCAGAGACCGTTTGGGTATGTCTATGACCTTTTGACCCTTATGACCTTGACATCTTTTTCAGATTTCATGGAGATGATGATGATCCAGCATCAGCAAATGCATCAAATGGTGATGCAACAGATGATGCTAGCTCAACTTCCGGGTGGAAATAGGGGGTATACGTACCCCGCCGCAGTCATGGCCGAACCAGCACAGCCTGTCATGGTACAATTCAATATTTCTTAAGTGTTCAATATACTGATTGTTGTCTTATTCTTTGCATTTAAAGCCCTTTAATATATGACAGAGATGCTGCTGATATTGGAAATGAATACTTTTTACTAAATCCTATATAATTTATATAATGCGTATATTATTGACCTACTTTAGGACTTTTTCTGAACTTAAAAACGCTATTCTTTATTCTGTCTTTCTGAATGTCTTGTGATTTCTGAGTTTTATCTGTGAATAATATTAATATCTGATCGTGCATGTTTATTCATACACGTCTCGTTCATTATAGTAACGATATTTTTTCTTAAAAATAACCACACTTTAAACTTTAACTTGATATATAGGTTAAAAAAACAAAGGGAAAATGTTTATTCTTTTACATTAACTTAATAAGGCTTTTTTATGTCATTTTATTCATCCAATAAAATAATTTGTTTTACTTACGAACGTGCCATAACTTATGCTTAAGAGACTTGAATACCGAAGTTACTTTAAACGAATTTGATTTATTTCTCTTTCATTGGATATGATATATGAGTACTCATTCGTGGCTAATTATAAGTTCGAAAATAAGACAAATTTTCAAAGACGAGGTCTGTTAAAAATGATTATTTTTCAGGTGGCTCGACCAAGTGGAGCAGTTCACCATCACCATTACTCAATGACCCCCGCCCCAGCACCAGTCCAACAACCTGTAGTTCATCATTATCAGTCATTACCGCCATTAGATGGGTAGGTAGTCATTCGTTGTTATTAGTAAATTGTGTAGTTGGTATCTGCGATTTGTCGACAATATAATGGTGACAAGGGTTTCCTAGCTGCTAAATAAACCAAACACTTAAATGGTTTGTTGTCGGTTTTTACCTCATACAGAACGAAATTATTTTACATTATAAATTTTTACGTCATTTCTACGAAGTCATTAGTTACATAATAATTTTTAAATTCTGTGTAAAAGATATAACAGAGCTTTTGACGAATACATAATCTTATATTTTATACGCTAGACGTGCACCAGGGTAAGTCTATGACTGTTGCTCTTTATTTGTTTTTAAACCTTTATTTGTCCCTTGTTCTACTTTTATACAACATCCTTATATTTTGCTCACTTTTATCTATTTAGTAAATAACTAGCGTAGCAAAGTAAATATTTACACTTTAATAAAGGTTTTATGAGTTTAAAAAAGTAATGCGTAACAACTTGCCCTTTCCAAAAATGTGAGAAATCTCATAACTGACATATATTTCAAATACTTGCAGACATATTTAATCGTCAATCTGTCATAGATCTATCCGGATAAAAGTGACGTGATCTTCTGCCATTTATTATACTTGAACGTATGTTAACCTTTCATATAAACCCAAATGCTTAGACTCAACGAACTCCTTCTCAAAAAAGGAGGAGGGTCAGGGTGTTAACTTGATTCTAATGAAGCATCTGTTGAAGATGGGTATTAAATGATGCAATATAGATTTTCAACTTTGTGGTTGGTGTGTCTTGGTTGATATGAAACACCAATGAGGGTTTCTAGATTAGATTTGCTTATATACTTCTGCCCACGTTAAAAGCATCTGTTTTGGCTGATGTTGTCTATGGATTATTTCAAAGAAAATTTGCTTCTATACCTGTATTATTGACATTGGAAGAAATTTACTTTTAAGCTTCACACATTCAGCATACCCAATATATCATCAAATATATGTTTAACTTTTTTCCTACGCCATATTTGTAGTCACATGTTCTAATTATTGATATTACTAATAATTGAGATTTTCTTTATTTTACGGACTCTGATTCCGTTTTTATATTCTTTTGCTAAAGGAAGAATTACTGAACTTCGACATACTTATATCCTCTTGTACAAATCAAATGGAGAAGTTTTGTATTGTGTGCATTAGCCAACTGTCAACACAGGCTTAATAACATTACAACCTGTTTACAAAATTGTGTAAACTGTAATGAAAAAGGTAGAATGAAGCACTGTATACACTGGAAGTGAACCCAATTTGACGGGACAGGAATTATTTTCTTTTTAAAGATTCTCGTAAGCGAAATCGAACGGTCATATAAAAATTGATCATAGCGTCAGAAAGATTTTAATTTTGTTTGTTTTATTTTTCTCATTACAGACGAATGCTGTCCCCTGTACGGGGTGAGTTTTATGAGCCTATGTATTACCAATGAACACCTTCACTGAAAGCATCAACCACCTTGGTAGGGTATCTAACTCTTAAGGGGCGGGAACTCTTTTTTCTACTGGGGTCCGATAGTCCAGACGGGTCTAGCTTAGTATTTTTTGGTCATTTCGAAAGGGGATTTATCAAAATAGTTAGACATGGATTAAGACAAGTCTATAATTTGACATTTTTAAGACTTGAAAATAAGCAGCAGCCAATATTCAATTGTATCATTTTATTAAAGGGACGAAATAAAAACGTTTCTAAAAGAGTATCGAATTTGCACTTATTGTGTGGTTAATGATACATGTTTGACTGTCTTTCTAGATGAAAACCATTTGTATCTCTTATATTTAGTACCAATGTTCTTTAGCGTCAATGCTCTAGGCGCTCTTACTGACAAACTCTCTCAGTATCCACACGTAATAATACAGTAGTGTCGTGTGATGTTTTGCACGTTTGCATATATCTATGGTTACACAACAATATAATACAAATTAACAATAATTTAGGTTTTTGTCGACTAACATAGGGAACTAAGCAGTTAGAGACATTAAAGCAAAAATATGATTATAAATTAGAACGATATTAAAGAAAAAATCTAAGAGAAGTTGGTGATCCTATATATTCTATGTCCCTATATAAATTATCGAAATATAATGTTATAGGAAATGTAAGCCATGCGAAATACCTAGAAATTACACTTTTGGTTATTATGTAAAAATTATATAATTCCAGCTTTTCCCTGTAATTGTCAGTATAAGAGCGTATTAAATAGTCATAATGAAAGAACTATGCTCTGTACTAGACCGACACGCTGAGTCGAATTTTCAACGTGCTAGCCCACGAAGGAACAACAGTCCGCTAGAAGACATGTCACTTTACCCACACAAATTATTCTGAATATTGGCCTTCTAGCCTTTGCTCGTACTCCTAAAAGCTGCTTGCTTAGCGGAGAAGCATCAAATGCCAATTTCAATGTCTTTGGTCTGACCTGGCCAGTGATTGAACTCACGACCTGCTGCACTCGTGGCCAGAACTCTTATCATACACCACCAAGGCGGTCCATCTTTTTTCACAAAGATGAACATTATGTTTTTTTGGGATGCTTCTACATAATTGATTTATAATACTCGAACTTCGATAGGGATCTTTTCTATATTTTTGTAGTGTTATCCATAGTTGTCGGTAAATAGTTGACAGCATGAAAGTCAGTTTGACACTATCTATTTCCTTTTGTATACATGTAAAAGAAAGAATGTGGAATATGTACCAGGAAGACACAATCCACATCCTTTCATGATGTGAACTGCATTATTTCTCGTAAATCTGTTGCCTTTAGATAACTAGATTTCCGTGGGGCACGAAACAAGTTAAAAAAATAGTGCCTTGCATTTCTTTCTTTTATCAAATAGATTGTAGACAAAATAGAAAAAACGATTGAAAATACCCAAAATTCACTGCGTGTTTTAAAAAATCGGGATTTACGTAGAGCTCTGTTAAGATAAACAGATAAGAATAGTAATTTAATCTGAAGTGGAATAATATGTTTTCATTATAACTTACTTTACACTTCATTCATTGCTATC
Organism: Geukensia granosissima; assembly: GCA_032357055.1. Taxonomy (NCBI): domain Eukaryota; kingdom Metazoa; phylum Mollusca; class Bivalvia; order Mytilida; family Mytilidae; genus Geukensia; species Geukensia granosissima. The sequence goes on along the minus strand of JAULBM010021782.1, from coordinate 9,464 downwards.
CTTTAACATAGATAAGAATATTGATAAAATAGTGTTGCCGTATACCTATTGTAATTTCCATTCTTGTCAGTAATTTTCATAAGAATATAAAAAATTAATCCGTTTTATCAATACGACAAGTTGTTTATAGCAATCTTTTATTTGATTCGATTATATGGTCTAAAAGGTTTAATAATTTTATTAATGTTCCGATCTTGTAATGTGTTTGCAATATTTAATTCCATGCTACTAAACTTAATATTTAAATATTTGATAAAGGTTTAATTGCAGATTCATAAAACGTTTTATTGTAAATCACTGATTTGCAACCTGTTTTAATGAATGCCTGTTGATTTATATATTGTGCGATGTCTTAACAGATTATTCAAAAGTAATGAAAACCATTAAAGACAAGTGAATAATTTTATTTTACAATTAGGAGATTTATACATATCTGTCAAGTTTTCTGCACGACATTAAATGTTTTATAACGCTTTAAATCCCTCTAAAGCCGTCACCAAGACTCAGTTAACTTTAATTCAGTTAAGGGACAGATTAAATTCAAATATATTGAATGCAATCCAGACTCCATTAAAAGACTAAAATTACACTCTAACAAAAAGTAGTGTTTACATATAAACAATTTTGTATTTCAGGTTTTATAAATAAATGCTTACACCACTTACACTGCGTTTCTTGTCATTTCAGTCCGCCAGAATTCAGCTCCTTATTACACCAATGGCAACTCAGGATCCCAATACTTTGTTTACCACTGACGTCAGATTTGAACTTTGACCTGTGTTCCTGGGGGCGTCACTTGACAGCTGGCAGAGAAACGTTATTGCTGATTTTAGAATTATAAAAATAACATTATTTGTGAAGACAGTGGAACAGCTCAGCTCACGAATATTTATTTTTTTAATGAAAATGTAGAACAAGGTAGACCATTAATATAAAGGTGCTAATGCGACATAATAATTAATGGTTTAAAGGTGGCTTCATTGTTACAGTGTTTTTGTTTATTTATACTTTCAATTTTTGAAAAAAATAAGTGCTAATTAAAATAATACTGTAAAGGGTTAAGGAACTAGAATTGCATTTATCAGTCCATTAGGAAGTGTTTTAATTTTAGCATATTTTATGATTTTAAATTTATAAAAATAGATTTTAAGTAGATTTATGTGATCCGATAACTGTGATATATAAATTATTATGTTTCATTGGGATATCCCATCCCTTCCCATTTTGCTTTATTTTGTCCAGCATAATATTCATTAATCATAATGAGACGCAATCTCATTGTTTTCTAGTTAATTTTGTCTTATTAAGTAGATTTGTTTATCAAGATTATGATATTATCATCCAATACTCGTTGTAACTTTTAAACTTTTTTAACCAGTTATTGCATTTATTCGATCTTCTGAAAATGGACACTTTGAAGGAAATTTTTAAAATCATTAAAACGAGAACAAGATTTTTTTTCGAGTAATAATGTTTCAAACCATGAAATATATAATAAAAACTACTTTGAAAGAATATGAAGGACAATTTTTAATTCTCCACTAATCAGAAAAATTTGCTCAATATGTTTTATTGCCTGGTTATTCCTTTTGAGGAAGTGATATAATTCTAGCCTGATATTCCCATTTTAGATCAATGTTATGCGATTTAGTATTGTTATAGATTGTATATTTTTACATTCATCATTATTATTGAATAAAAATCAAGACAAAAATGTGTTGCTTCGTTACTAAGCTTCAGTACACCCATATCAAAATTATATATTTAGAGTTGTTTTGCTGTCTTTACAAAAGAAGGATCAATTTGGCAAAATTGTAATCACAGCTGGAACGCCTGTTGGATGACCAGATCAAAGTTCTCTCTGCTTTCAGTACATTGACATGGTTATATCTTTGTTATCTTAAAGTATTAAAATGTTGATTTGAATTATAGTTGCTAAATATATGCTCACATTTCTCATGAAATTTAATAATTTTAAATGATTTATTTAAATGAAGATACAAAGACAGCAGAGCAATACGACAACACCAGAAAAATAATATGCATCTAACACAAAGCTGCAAATTGCTTCATTGATTTTAACAGTTCTAAATTAACACGGAATACAATTAACCAAGTTAACATTTTGGTTGACAATTTGATACACAAATATAAAGTTAACTGTTACTGAATGTCTTTAAGGGCAGTATTCATGCAGGTCTGGTGATCTGCTGGTAAGAAAGCGTTGTTAAACCTAAGTTTTTAACCAAGGGGAAGCCTACAAGGAACAGATCAAAAACAATGACTAGAATTTGCATAGTTCAAACAGTTAATAATATCATTTTGGGTCCTTTTTTTGTTTGTTTATAGTTTGGCATTAATTTGTGCCCTGCGGATATCCAACCAACCCAGCCAAAGTGAGGTATTGTCTACTGGCGTTTAACCTGATATTTGAAGAAAAGATGGCCATATTATTTTTTGTAGTATTTTGTAACTTGAAAAAGTATTGGCCAATCTTTGATTGGTTAATCCCATGGTTTTTATTGCAACATTGTTTATTTTGAAAGTTTTGGATAAAATGGCTCATCGACAGTTGGATGATAAAATCTGCTCCGAACAATGAAATAGAAAAAGACAACTATACGTCACTCCGCCATATTTTGGTTGACATAAAAATCTCATCAAAATGATAAAATTTAGCACCATTTAAAGGGGTACCCAACACCTAAGGGAAATCACTTTGTAAAAATCATCTTAACGTTTTAGTTTAGCATTATTCTATATTAAAATTAATGCATCTCAGTGATCAAAATTTTTGATGATGAAATTACTATATATCTTTTGAAATAATTCCAAAGAAATGTGTGGTTCAAATTTTTCATTTTTTCCTTCTTTCATCAAAGTAAATGTCTAAACAAAATATAAAGAAAATTTAACGAGTGGAATTCATTTTTGTGATAGTTTGGGGTACCCCCTTAAGGTTTTTCAGTGATTGAGAATTTGCCATATCTTCTTGAGTTGTTTTTTTGTGATGTGTGATGTTATTATTGTATACTTTCCAATAATTTGGCCTCGATCTACACTGTAAAACTGGTTAAAATCTAACTGTTTTGGCGGCAGGAGGAAACTATACATATTGTATCAGTCCCTGAGAAAGGATGAACTTTTTAAGAAATAAGTTAACACTTATCTACTGCTTTATTTGCGATGTTGATTTAACAATATGGATATTAGTTACATTCAGATTGAGAAATGTAATTATTAACTACGATATATTAAATATACTACTGATGCAAATACTATATTATTCTGTCTTAAATTAAAAGAAACACTCCAAGAATCCATTTACGCACATATAAACTGGCATGTATCATTAATGATATAAATCTACAAAGATTTGGCAGATTTTAATTTTGAAGTTACTTTTACAACTAGTTTTCTTGTAAATGAGTTATTTACCCGTTTTAATTTTTAAATTTTTAATCGTTCGTGAACAAGCAAACACTTAAAAAATTATATCGGATTGACACATTACAAAAGATTCTGTAAACAATGATAAATTCGGATATTTACTGATATTTTGAGAATGTACAATCTATTTTAGATTTCTATGCCGACGGGTGAATATGTTAAAAACTACTCAATTCCGTTGTTGAAGAATGATGCTTGATTGTAAATCGATAGTTATGCAATATTTTGAAAAGAATTATATATGATAATCGCTTAGATACTCAACTTATTTTAATTTCTTTCTCATCAAATTTCATTCCACGTTCAACAAAAACAACAGGAAAGGAAATCTAGTTCGTTCAACAATTGGCTTTCAAAGTGTTAATGATAATGTGGGTATGTAGTGTTACAAATGTCTTGATTTCTCTAGATAGGAGCCCTTGGACCAGTTGTTCAACTTATTTTACCTAAAGTTTAATTTTACTCCCTGTTAAATTTGGTTCACCTACAATTTAGAATTTAACCTTGAGTTTAAAGTGTTAAACAACTGGGCCCTGGTCATGACAGGTAGCATTAAAATAAATCATTTAGCTTGGCATCCTTTGTAATATTTTCTTTGCTGTTGCAAGCGCTGTCTTTTGGTAAATATTTTATAGACACACTGTTTGCAAAAGGGTCCTTCATAAAAAGATTTTAAATTTTAAATACCCCTTTGCAGACATTAAAATTAAAATACTCGTCCAAGGTGGTTGATGCAAATAAAGAGTTTTTCAAGTTTATTTCGATTGATACTATTTTTGTGTTTTAATTGCAGTCCACTGTGCATTGACTTTGGCACAAATATTTTAATTTGATGTGTTGTGATGCACGTTATTATATTATGTTCCTCATCTGCGTCTCTCGTTTTTGTGCTATTTTTTACTGAAGAAGTACAGGAATTGATCTTGAAATGAGATATGTTTAAAAGAAAGATTGTGAAATATGTGCCAGACAATACGATCCACATCTAATATAAGTTCATAAAAAATGTTCAAAAGACAAATAAAATGGGTTTTACATGCTCCGAAATGAAAATCAGGGATTTAGCGGAAAACCAACTTCTATTATGCCTAGGAAATTGCATTTCAGATACATTCCTGTTTCTTTTTGTAAAAGTTTATTGTGAGATGAAGGTCATATGAACTGCCATAATTTTTCTTCAAATATGTTGTAAGGTATAACACAACAATACGAGGAAAACCCCAAATACATATTATCTGTACGAGTCGAGAAAACAAGATAACGTACTGAAATTCCATTATATACGATTTTTAATTTTTTTAAACAGATTTATAATACTTGACCCCACACCCCTACAATAGGACAAAATACATTAAATATATCTCTTAACGAAAAATGTTAAATCTCTGTTCAAAAATGTTTTTCCTGATGTATTTTTAAAATCCACAAGGTAGAAATAATACTCTAAAAAGAATACAATTTCATACATGTAATGTAGCTCGTACTGAAAGAAGCATGATACCTGCACCCACAAGAGTTGTCGAGCAACGATCGAGGTCTCTATCACCGCCACCAGTAGGTATGTAAGATAAGGTATTGTTTTATCGTAATTTACACATGTCAATGGGAACACATTCGTTCATTTCCGTCTTACTGGAATTAAATGACGGAAAAAACCGATGACGTTCAGATTAGTATCATCCAAAGAGCAAGCAGAAATCGTTAAATGAAAAAAACGGACAAATCTATGACCAACAAAAAGAAACCAAAGACAAATATAGTACGCATAACACTACACTTAAAACTAAAGCTAGAGTACAACGAATCATCCAAAAACTAGGATGACTCCTTGTCTTCTGAAAGGGTAAAAATAAAAATAATTACAATTAACAGGTTTTTTTGCAGTATTTGAATTATCAGCTTCACCTATTTTAACTTATTTAACACGTGTGTACACTTACTGGTGTTGGATCCACGGGTAGATGTCATCACCAAAATATTAACAGCATTATTATTCTGTTAAGAGTAGATATACGTATTTGATTTATAGACCGGTAATATCATTATATGTTGATGGTCAAAGGTTATTAGAAACGTTCTATTTCATGTCTTCCTTAAATTAATGATTTACTAAATCAACGCGGATTAAATTCTTAACAGTATATGATGAAACATTGGTATTTACGGATGTTACAAATACTTAAAGAGCAAAAATGTTCAATTACAATTCCATTGTCAAATATTTACAAGTAAATTATAAAGAAAAAAACCCAAAAAATGAAACATTTATATGCACCATTTCCTCCGGATGAAAAAATGAACTATATCAGCGCATGCTGAATATCTCTACATCTACATCGGCGTAAGATCGCAGATTAGTGTTCTTTTTATTTCAAAGAAAGACAATTTCTATTTCATTGTCTAACAGCTTTTACGAGAAACATTTTTTCTGATTGAGCGTGAGGTTACATAATTACACCATTTTAACAATATTGTTTTCGCAACAAACATCCACATTAAAACCTTTTTACATTAGTTTATCATTTTTTGTGCAGCAGTGAAAAGATCGGTAAGAAAGAAGTACCCATTCCCTGGTCCTAGTAAGTAATTTTTCGTTTATCAGTTCTTTTATTTTGCAGCATTTATCATGATATTTCATTTAATACAAAGTATGTTTTACAGAAAAATATCGATCTTTCTTATACAGATATAACAAACATTTTTTGTTATGTCAATAGTCACATGATTGAATAATATATTGTTATTTTTGCACCACGGAAAACCTAGTATAATTTTAAGTAATATTTTGTATTTCTAATTCAGCATTACAAAAAATATGATACATTAAATTATTTCAAAACTTTGTATCATCAAAATACACCTCTAAATCATATTTATATCTAGTTTAAACACCGAATTTACGATAGTTTTTTTTGTTTTTCAGAACGACTGAGGAAATTTCGACATATTGGTTATGCAGCTTGGTTTATCGCTACTCTTAAAATTTTATCAAAAAAGGTAGAGGTTACTAACACGCAAAGTGAGACATTACTGTCTTTAAAGACTTCATATTCGTTAAAAATAATATAGTTTTTGAAAAGCAAAAATAGAGTATTAAAGTCTTTTTGAACAAAGCATAAGTTTAGCTATTAAGGGAAAGTATTTAGTTTGATAAAGTTGATATTAAAATGAATATGAAAAAGATATTGAGTAAATATCAGGGAGGCTGCACTTCAACCACGAGACAAGTAGAGAGAATTAACAAATATATAGCTAATATAAGGCATTCAACAAGGGTGGAATAAAACTTCTTGTGAAAAGCTCTCAGTCAGCCCTAATAAAATCGTGTATACGTAAAATAATACTGTTTTTACCTAAATAATATTAACAATGAACACATAACAAAACATCAAATACAAAGGCAAACCTGAGACATGGTAAGATTTAGTGAGTACCCAAGCATTTGTACTTTATGTATACATATTTATATTAAACAAAGAGAGCGAGAGAAAAACAAAGTCTTATTCAAACGGAGAAAAGTCGATAGACTTGGCAATCTCAGACAACCGGTGAAAGTCGATAGTCATGGGAATCTCTGAGAAACGGGAAATAGACGATAGATATGAAAATCTTAGGTAAACGGGAAAAAGTCGATAATAATGAAAATCTCAGGTAAACGGAAAAAAGTCGATAGATATGACAATCTCAGATAAACGGAGAAAAGTCGATAGATGTGAATATCTCAGGCAAACGGGGAAAAGTCAATAGAAATGGCAATCTCAGATAAACGGAGAAAAGTCGATAAACATGGCAATCTCAGATTAACGGAGAAAAGTCGATAAACATAGCAATTTCAGACAAACGAAGAAAAGTCGATAACATGGCAGTCTCAGATTAACGAAGAAAAGTCGATAGGTATTGCAATTTCAAATAAACGGAGAAAAGTCGATAGACATGACAATCTCCAGACCAAGACTTTACAAGACACAGAATATACACAAAAAATAAAAACGACCGTATATCTTTGAGTATTGGAACGCCTAAAAAAAACGGGGATAAACTCAGTTTATTCGGAAAGAACACTAATCCCTGTCCGCTTAAAAGCGCACACACCGCATAGCCGATATTCCAATCCGGTAATAGTCAATCTAGGGTATGATGAATTAGGTAAATATGTCATGGTATAAATACTTAAAATTTGTTTTGCAATTCCTCATGGAAAGATGAAATTCCCATACTTTTTCAAAAATTATATTGTGGGTTGCAAAAATTGTCATGTTACAAAGAAAATCAGGAGTTCCTTTGAATATCTATACTGATAGTTTTAACAGTCAATGAGTGATTAAAAATCACAGAAAGAAAAAAGGTCAGTTGATGTCTCATTTTGCTACTTTACTAACACAATAACATTACCGAATTCAGAAATCAAAGGCACTGCAAGTATGGCTTTTATTTAAAAATCATTAAAGCAATTCGATGGTAGCAACTGTATAAAGACATGATCTCTGAAAAAAAAACCCCGAAAAATTCAGCTACTGCTGATAAAGACCAGGCTATAAATACACTTGATAGGAAGCGTAAAGTTAGTTTCAAGAACTTATTTTGAATAATATCAATAGTTGCAGTGTTGTCATACTAACTGTTATATAGTTAAATTAACACAAGTAAATATTTATTAACTTATAACGTTATGGTATTTATAAGTACAACTGCCTCAATATAACACAATATCATTATATATACATCTAATAAAAATCACACTTATTATAAAGTTTTCGTAATCTTATAGCTTTATACGTGATAACAAATATATTCAATGAACATACGTTTACGATTTATGCATATATTTGTGCAGAGCAATTCCTCTTGGAAACAGTGTTTTGTATGTACTCAATATGTACTACCTTTAGACAATATTCTAACAATGCACCTAACAGCACATGATAATTTTTATATAACATAATTTTCTTTTAAATATGCAATAACATTGCACTACTTTTTAACTAAAAAAGCTTTGTACTAACTCTTATTAATATTTTAATTGCTGTGTACCTTACATGCATCTACTCGATATGCCCTTTGATGATTATTCAGGTAGCTATTTGGCACATTTTAATATAGGTTTATATTATTTTGATTGAAATTTGAATTTTCTTTGAGTAATTGTTTTCTTTCACTCGTATTACATTCAATTTTTTGGTTTGATCGGTTTATGCCGTCATAAGTGATTCGGTTTGAAACTCAGTACATGTAGTATTTTTAGAGTGTATTGCTATATCTAGTTAAATTGAACTTGTTGAGATCACACAATGATATTTTATTATATGGTCTGTGACATAAAATAACGACAAAATGAGCGGTTTTAGAAGCCAATGTATACATAGATTTCATATTTGTATTAATTGTAATTATCCAACACAACGATACAGTCTCTTATCAGTACACCTTCGTAAAGGTGGATTACTCTTGTAAATCTTTGCTACACTTTAAAAGTTACAATTATTAACCATATAAAGAATTTGGTTTAACAAATAAAGCTAATTAATTTTTATGTACAAAAATAAGTCTAAATAAAGCAAATTAATAAAACACGTTCCAAAAGCTTATTATTAAAAAATAAGTATAATACTTTTTTTATCTGATTATGCAGTTTTTTGCTATGGTAAAACACTGCTAAAATATAACGAATGCATTAGATTGACATCTGGTTTTAATAACACCTTAAATAAACATACGTATTTTGCAGAACCAAGGAAACCGACCTAGTAGTGTATTTTTATTTGGAATTATTCTAAAAGAGATAGTAGCAGCTTTACATAGAATTTATTTAAATGTAAGTATCAGTTCATCTTCATCACAAATCATTATAAATAAAATATGAAGTTTGCATGTGTGGTGATAATTTTATGAGATTTAAGGTGGTAGACCTGGGTTGAGGGAGATAACTCTTGAAATCAGTAATATGTTTATATTATTTTGTTACAAAAACAGTTCTTTAAGCATTCAATTGATACAGATCAAAATTAATCTTTGTT
>JAULBM010021772.1:0-11337 GCA_032357055.1 Geukensia granosissima | reverse complement strand
TTCATGACAATTCAATCAGACAGATTTTGTGAAAAAAAGTCAACGCTCATGACCATATTTTTGCAACTGATTTTAAATATTGTGTTTTTTTCCTTTCCAACAATATAGAACATGTGTGCATCAGTACCCGTATATGCTTTTTTAACATTGAGTTCAATGGAAAACGTTGAACCGTATAGTGAGACCGGTAGGTTTGTCCTTAAACAAGTTAACACTCCAAACTGTAGCAATATGTGAAACTCTATTTATTTTGAGACTGACCTTTGCCCTAAGGAAACTGAATCCATTCTGTGTTTAAGTTAGAACACCCTACTGTTTATACATTTAGTAGTATATTTAAGTTTATTCTTCAACTGCAAATATAACAAAATACAAAAAAAATGATGTCCAAGAAAATATTGTCAACAGGAGCTGAATGTTTTGTAATTGACATTAAACCCATTCCAAACAAGCTTTATGTAGGTGAACTTAGAAAGTCCCAGGAATCTCTTATGAAATGCATGTATGTCAAGACTTCTTGGAAATTAAACAACAGTTAGAAAAAATGTTGGCTGTAAGTGTTAACAGTTTAACACCCGCACCTGTTTGCTGAATTATATTCCAAATCTTTGGCATGTGCATGCATTAATTAACAATACTTAGCCAGTCACATTAAAATGATACACCACAACTTATGATAAATGTGCATTTTTAGACATTAATTTATTTTTCAGTAATTCACTTTTGACCCAATAATTCTTTGACTACATAAGAATGTTGGCAGAAGCTGCATTATATGTAGATCTGTGACTGATTTCTTAAAGAATCGTAGGTCTACAATTGATTGTAAGATTTTACGTCACAATATTATTTTGAATGTTACATCACACAGATGGGATTGATTTCAAACTTAGGACTCTTTGAGAAATTCATTGTTGAGTTAAAGCATGAAAATGATTTTAGTTAGTGTTTCATTTATACTGGTAGTATGCTTGAATAATTTGCAGTAGATCAAACATTAATACTTTTATTTTTCAGTTGCTAAAACATTTTGATCTCAGAAAAACACCATCATTAGAGTTTGGTCTTATGCTCACATTTTCATATCTGCCATATGGTCTAGCTGAAGGCATACATCTTTCAGGTAAGATGAAATGATACTATAATAAAACTTCATGTTAAAAAAAATTAGCTTTTAACTGGTTTTCTTTATTATTTTATAATAAAATTTAACAAGATATGTAGAAATCAACATGCCTGTATGTCCATCTATCAACATACTTTGTAAGCACATTTCCTCCTAAACTGTTCAATGGATTTCAGTGAAACTTTACATGAACATGAAACACAATGTGTAGATTTGCACATAGATAGGAAATTTTTGCTTATTCCAAGGGCAGATAATCCATTGGGGAGCATAGGTATCTTTTGTGAGTATTTCTTGCAATATATCTTGTTAGTTTTAAAAATGATACTGAATTTTTCACACATCATTTCTCACATCACAAACCTCACCTTCTCAATTTAATGGTATTTTATAAATATTAAACTGAAATATGCAAGATTTGTGTAATTTAGTTTATGATATAAATTTGTGTTCATGTATTATTATCTATATTTTACAGGAATAATGGCCATTTTGTTCTGTGGTATTACCATGTCCCACTATACTCACTCTAACTTGTCACCAGTCACACAGATTACTACACAGATGACATTCAGAACGATTTCATTCATAGCAGGTATGTTAACACAGATAACTAAACAAGTGACATTCAGAACTATTTCATTCATAGCAGGTATGTAAACACTGACAACTAAACAGATGAGATTCAGAAAGATTTCATTCATAGCAGGTTTGTAAACACTGACAACTAAACAGATGACATTCAGAACAATTTCATTCATCACTGACTAGACAGATGACATTCAGAACGATTTCACTCACAGCAGGTATGTAAACACTGACAACTTAAACAGATGATATTCAGAACAATTTCATTCATAGCAGGTATGTAAACACTGATTTCTACACAGATGCATTTCAGAACAATTTCATTCATTGCAGGTATATAAACACCAATTTCTACATGATGACTTTCAGAGCTAATTCATTCACAGCAGGTATGTAAACACTGACAACTAAACAGATGACATTCAGAATGATTTCATTCATAGCAGGTATGTAAACACAATTTTCTATAAAGATGAAATTCAGAACAATATCACTCATAGCAGGTATATGAAGACAGATTACTTCACAGATGACATTTTGAAATATTTTATTTACTGCAGGTATGTAAACCATAATTACTACACAGCTCTCATTCATAGCAGGTAACTACAAAGGTGACTTAATCTGATCTATTTCCTTTATAGCAAGGGTGTAAAATATTGTATTAGCTTGATCTTACTAAGCGATATGTACAAATATTTTAAAGTAAAGTGTTTTGTCTGAACTGCATTTGTATGTAGTTTTGGGAATACATCAGTAATCAAGTTCAAGGGAAAAGTTAGAAAACACTTTCAAACAAAGAGAGTAATTCAAACTTTCTTTGGGGTTATCTAGATATAACTGAAGTATCTAGATTTAGTGAAAGGTGTAAGTTTACAGGACATATTTTCACATTAAAATTACTTAAACATTAAAAACCCTTATTATAAACCAAAAATCAAGTTTGAGTTCAATCTACTTTGTCAACATTATCTCTGTGTCAAAGCAGTGCCAAATTTGAATGAAATCCTTGTTTCCATTTGCCCTACCAATTTGTTAAACATGTATTTGCATTTTGGGATTTAGCCTCATTTGTTTGTAATATGTTGAAGCCTGTATTAGCCTGAATTAGTTTATATAAATGGAAATGAAAAGATATGGGGTAAATGTTAGACAGACTACACTCTAACCACATAAAAACATAGGGAATTTACAAATCTACAGGTCTCCACAGTCCACAACGCCTTCACACCCCCATTTTTTTGTCATTTACAGAAACGGCCGTTTTCATTTGTCATTTTCAGATATTTGTATTTGCCAACATTTATTGGCCCTATTCGTTTGTATTTCAGAAAAATTTATTTGCCAACCATGGTTAAGCTGCATTTTGTTTTTAAATGTCATAAATGTGTCTGTTTGCCTACCATAATTCAGCTGTATTTTAGTAGTTTTCCTAAAACATGTATGTCAAACTTGATTTAGCTGCATTTGGTATGTAAATTTTCAGAAACATTTGTTTTCTTAAATTGGTATAGCAACATTCATTTGTCTCTTTCAGAAACTTGTGTGTTTGCCTACCTTGGTTTAGCCACATTCAGTTTTAAACATTTAATTGTTAAACCAGCTTTAGTCATATGGTGCATTGTAAGTATACAAGTTTGCTATCTGTTTTAGAATTCTTGAAAGGAGTAAAAATTTGGCTTGATGAGGTATTGGTGAAGTGGATAATGAAATGGTTGTTAATAAATTTATAACAGTGGAAGCTGATATAGTTCAGATATAAGGAGACAAATTGTTTTGATGGAAGAGTCCAGATTATTGACTAAGAATAACCTGAACAGATCACTGCAGCTTAAAAATGGGTTCACTTGATTTGAAAACCTTGTATTGATGTTTATCAGTTGCCCAAAGTATGACGTTTTCTCCTGCCATCCTGACTTTCACCACCAATAAAGCAAGATGGCCATTATTATGGCATTAGAATTGTTGAAAGTTGCTTAAAGTCCATTCTAACAGAAAGATGCAGCTCAGATAATGAACAAGTGTGTAATAAACTGTAAAGTAAGCCAGGTACAACCTTCTGTTAAGACATACACTAAATCATTAGAAGACAGTTTAAAGTTATTGCTGTATGCTGATGTCCACTGAAATATGATTTTAAAAAAGAGCTCTATTGAAGATTTATCAATTTTTCAATGAGCCTTCCTAGAGTAACATAACTGCTTGTGAGTTTGATCCCTGCCTGGGTCAAACCAAAGTCATTAAAATTGGTATTAGTTGCTTCTCCAGTAATATGTGACTTGGTAGAGTGGCATATCCTCCTGTGTACTGTTGCTTTCATTAGTTTCAATTTAAAAATCCAGCTCGGAATGTTGTTTTAGTACAAAGCAGGGTTTATTCTTCACTCATGATATGCTCTCATCCTAAATATGCATGAAACATTTTCCACAGGATGTTGAACAACATTCAATCCGTCAATGATAGTATAAACCTTTTCAAAATCAATAGGTTTTACATTTGTAAATAAAGGGAAATACAGATTGACTCTTTGTTTTTATTATTTTCAGGCACTGATATTAATAGGGAGAGCTTTTAACATATTTCCATTGTCATTCATAGCCAATTTCTTCAGGGAACACAAAATCACACGAAAAAATCAGTTTATTATGTGGTTTAGTGGTAAGTTTAAAGTTAGAATAGAAGTTATTGAAGAAATAAGATGTCAGTTAACATACCATTATCTGTCTCTCAAGCTAGTGAAAGTAGGTTTCTGGAAATATTTTTCTCCTGCTCATTGATAGAGAATAAATGTCTGTGTCATAGCTTTAAGCTCTGTTTGTCTAAACTTCTTGAGTTCATCATTCCCTGTTAATGTGTTTTATATGTTTAATATTTTCTACTGAGCAAAAACTTGTTTTGATTGTAAAGCATGATGTTTCTGTATATGATCTTGACATCAAAACACCAAGCAATGTTGTACTTAAGATATTTTAACGAAGGGACTACATTTCTAATGTTGTTTAAAATTACCTTTATGACATGTACCCAGTAATAAGTTAAAAAGCATTTTGAAATTCCTAGATTTTATTTTCTCAGGAACATGAGACATACAGCAGTTGGAAGGTTTCATTAAATAATTAAATTACCCCAAAGAAATATCTTAACTCATTTGCCTAATATTTGACCAATGGCATGCATGGAATATTTATTCCTTCTAAAGGGTGGTACCATACACCTAAGGGAAATAACTCTGTAAAAATCATCTGAAAGTTTTAATCAAGTATCATTTTATATTAAATTAAAGCATCTCATTGATCAAAATTTTTGATGGTGAAATTATTATTTATATATTAAAATTATTCCAGACAAATATGTGGGTCAAATTTCTTAAAATTTTCATGTTTTCCTTCTTTCATCAAAGTAAATGTCTAAACAAAATATAAAGAAAATTAAAGGAGTGGAATTTATTTTCGTGATGGTGTAGGTTACCCCCTTAAGTAAATATTTTTGGTTTATGTTGATTATATCAAGCAGCATATGATTAGAGATGAAGTTTAAATTATAAGAATATACCGAAGAGTTAATAATCATGTTTATTATGTCTGTGACAAATGAACTTTTATACTTTTACATTTTATACTTTTTTACTTGCAGGTTTACGAGGTGCCATAGCTTTTGCCTTAAGTTTACATTTAGAATTTTCCCAAGAGAAGAGATATGTGTTAGTGACTAATGTGTTAATTATTGTACTGTTTACCACAATGTTTCTGGGAGGAGCTACTATGCCATTAATGAAAGTAAGTTAATTCTAGGTCCACTTAAGTGGTGTAATGATACACTAACCTAATGATATTATACATATCATGATAACAGGCTGACGATACACATTTCGATATGATACACAACTGTATACTTTTCTTCAATGTTTTCTTTGATTTGGGATAAATAATTATCACATTCTATATCAATGAAGTTTTCTGAAGCCTGGTTTTATTTTTTAGCTTTCATATTATAGAGCTTAAAGATGTTCCCTGCTCATGTTCAGTCTTTTGGTCAGATTTTCGGACTCCCCTGGCTTTATCCATTTCATAGAAGTAATATTTTTTGCCCATCGACTCCCACTTTAATTAAGCACACTTAAAAATGCCATCTGAAAAGTTTTGAAAAAATTCTTGTAATTTCTTCTTGGGTTTTAATAGATAGAACCTACTAAGGCAAACCCTAAGAAAAATCAAGAGAATCCTATTCACACCAAATTTTCAAATGCTTATATTTCAAAAAGGAGCACACAAACCCATCTTTTTTAGCTTATTTTGTTCAAATGTGAAAGATCTTAAAAGAAATCATAACCTTTATAAAATCTTGTTATTTTTATTATCAGCAGCAAACATCCTTAAGAGAGATTAAATTCATTATCCACCTTGAGACAGGACCTCATTTATGCTGTTTTCATATTAATTAAATGGTTCTTTGGGCAAAATGGGTATTTTACCTGTCTCATATCATATCTAAACTTCAGTGAAATGTATTGTATTATGACTTAAAGATTTGCCATACAGTGAAAATATGATGAATCGTTTCATACTTAGTTGGTTTGAATTTATGGACAACCCATATAATAGATGTTTGCATGAATTGAGTTTTCTTTTGTGAATTTCAATTTTCTTCGTAAAATTATAAAAGGAAGTTTTTTTGTGGTTTTAATATTGAAATAAAAATTGAAAAAAATATTTATGATTTGAAAGAATCTATAATACATCACTAAGCTTCTGCAGAATGACTTAATTTGTACTTTTGGGATTTTGACTTTCTTAAAATTTTTATGGATTTTTTATTGTTTAACCGTTAGACATATTGAGATATAAAAAAAACTGTTTTATGAAATACTGTTCTAAAAATATAATGTCAGATTTTTAAAAAGTATCTTTCAGATTAAAAATATTTAATGTATATTTAGATTACTTTTACAAAATAAACATTGAATTGCCTTTGCATTTTTATTCAGTCCATGCTACGTCCACATTTCTATATATTTAGTAATAATACAAGGTAGCTTAAGATATGCAGAATTGTGTAAGGTGGTGTTTTTGCATCATATATCCATAATTTTTTTGTTTTTGACCTCAGGTCATTTAGGATCATCACTTTAGGACATAGAAAATCTGCCTTTTCACTGAAAGTTTGGACTATGTTTTCTCAGGACCTATGCTAGACTTGATATGAAGTTGCATTTGGTGTAACAAGCATGTTATTGATGAAAATTTAGGTGACCCTCAAGTCAGGTTCAGTCAAACAGTTACTTCCAAGTCTTTGTTTTTTTCAGAAACAGAAGTAGATATCTAATTGAAACTTTTTGGGAAAGTTCCAAATTTGGTAAATTTCCTGATAGACTCTTAGAAATGTTATATTTGGAAAATTACCTAGCAACAATACAGTCTTAAGATTTAAATATATGGCAGTTTCAACTTTGGTTAATTTCCTGGAAGTCTCTAAGACCTGTTAACCTTTGCAAAATGACTCAGGAGCCATACACAAATGGAGATTTAAGATTTGAAATATGGCAGTTCTAACTTGGTTAATTTTGTTTGGAAGACTCTCAGATCTGTTTTAAATACTTTACAGCCATTTGCTTTACATAATCAGGATGTCAATAACAATTTAAAATTGTGGCAGTTACAACTTTGGGAAATTACTGAGAAGTCCCTCAGACATGTTACCTTTTGGAAAAATTACCTGGCAACCATATAGAATCAGAATCAGTTGTGATCAGTTGTGATCAAAGGCAGTGTTAGAATTTAAAAGAATGTGGCAGTTTCAACTTTGGTTACCTTCTTGGAGGACTATTTCTTTTGAAAAAGCAGTGGCAACCCCATATCTTTGTCATTCAACCACCTCTGTTGTGTTATAGTAAGCTTGCTCGCCTCAAGTGCGAAAAGTCATTGGTTCAATCCCTGGCCGGGTCAAACCAAAGACTTTAAAATTGGTATTTGCCGCTTTTCTGCTAAGCACGAAGCATTAAGAAGTAAGAGCAAAGACTGGTTGGCTCAGAGTCTGTTGCTTTCGTGAGCTAGCACGTTAAAATCCATCTCACAGTGTCTGTCTAGTACAAAGCAGGATTCACTCATTATCACTCATCATTAACATGCTCTCGTCCTGAATACGCATAAAATATTTGCTGCTTCATCATTCAATCAATCAATCTTTGTCTTTCATTGTTTTGCATATTCAGATTTTGCTTTTGTTAAAATGTTATCCAAATAGCTGAGGTAAAGGCTGTCTTAGCAGGATTTGGATGCAGATTTTTTTAAAATATTGAAACCTGATAACTTTAATCATAGTAACATTTTCAGATCCATTTGTGTTTGAATCACCATTTTATGATTGTATTGAAAATTAATCAATTAAATTTGATTTATAGCTTTTGGATGCTACAGCTAAAACAAAGAAGAAAAGGAAATCCGGTAAAGAAGTGTCTCTCAGTAAAACAAAAGAAATGGTGAGAATATTTATTATTTGTATATACATGTAATATTAATTCAATAATGGGCTTTAAACAAATTGATCCTGATTACAGGCTTGAACCATTTGTTACACCAGGTAATGGATATTATTCTAATACAGATATATACTATGTTGGTCTTATCAAATCATATTCCTTGACATTGTTCTAAATCAGCATAAAACAAGTCCAGTGTCATTAAGAGAAACCTTGTGAAGCCAACAAAGGAGTAGGTACATTAATCCACATATTTGGCCAAAATTTTAGATTTTGTGACAATAATAAGTTGTAAAATTGCTGTTTAGTAATCATTTTTTAATATAGGAAAACACTGATGAAATGGCACAAAAACTGACCTTGAAAAAGGTGCAAGCATCCTTGAAAATAAACAAAAAGTGTGGAAACCCTGTCCTATCATCACTTCAGTCTATCAAGATAAAGCATTCAATTAATTTAAAGGTTATAAGTGTTATACACAACTTTAATTGCTAACTCAAAGAGAATTTTAATTGCTAACTCAAAGAATATTCTCTAAGTAAAATAGCATGACAGGGCTTACTTAGACCAAAATTTTAGAGGACTCCTACATTTACTTTCTCCCATCCGGACAAAAGTTGCAGTCTTGTCTTTGTGTCTGTTCCTCAAGATGCAACAAGTTGCATCAAGGATATTAAATTATAATCTTTTGGTGTAGGTGTTTGATATTTTGCATGTGTGTAGATAACCTCAAACTAGTGTGTCATGTGATATTATTGGTGACCTTTGGCCTTAAACTTTGACCTCATTGCAAGTAAGCTTTTCATTTGGAATTTGTCTAAGTGATGCATGCAGCAAACAAATATGAATACTGATTAGAACTATTTGCTTTTCAAAATGATTGGTTTGTACACATCAGTTGTACAGAATATTTACTTCAGCAGGGTCCACAGAGATGTATTCCATCACACTAGTATCAAGTATACATGTAATCATCTATGAAAATATAACATTTCCTAAAGAACTGATTACAAAAATTAAGCATGCAATATGATAAGTATGCCTGTAAGTGAAACAGTCAATACTTTGACTTGATAGGTCACTATATATTTATTCCAAACATCAAAGAGATTATACATATTGGAATATAGTACCTGTATGCAGTGTCTGAATAACATTTTAGTTACATGTAATGATATATTTATCATAAACATTTTTATAAAACTCAGCATCTGATATAATAAAATCTGCAGTTGTTTAAAATTATTGTTCACAAATCAGATTAAGACAGTCAAATAAAAAATCAAAACAAAAAGTTTATAAATAACATGACATTGAGATAACTGACAGTCAATAGTCAATTGCTACAGCAGATATCACTTTGTTGCTACAGCAGAAATCAGACTAGGAAAAAAATGAACAAAATGTTCTGTGGCAGACGATAATCCATGTGAGGGCATGATAACTTGTTATTTGCACAGGCTGATATGTGACCTGAAATTCAACTCATAATCCAGACACATCACGGATCTAACTGTGTAACATACCTTACATGAACTGAGTCTCTCGCATTTTGGCTCTTCTCTCTTAAAGCAATGACATAATCTGAAAGTTGAATTTAGAAAGAAATTTAACTATCATACCTGCAACCAAATCAGGATTTAAAAATATCCCAGGTGGTGGTGTTTGTCCTATGCTCATGTAAAAATCGTTGATATCTGTGAAAAATTAAAGTTCCGACAATGTCTATGTTTTGTGCATTTCTGGTACAGCCAAGCTTATTTTTACCAACATTATTTATAAACAAATGTCAATAGATATCAAAATATTTTTCATTATACAAAATTCACTTATCCTGTGAGCAAAATAGTTATAATGGAAAATGACAAAATACTCCAATTTTCCAGATGAGTGGAAGAAAACTAAGAACATGCATAAAAAATCCAAAATATTGAAAGTTACCGGAGTTCATTAAACTTACATTAATATGTAATGTATATTTGATAGGGAGAAACAGTAGATACAGACCACCTGTCAGAATTAACAGAAGAGGAATATGAAATCCATTATGTCAGACCACATCAGAAAGGCTTTATGAAATTTGATGCTAAATATTTTATACCATTCTTCACCAGACGGTTTACTAAACAGGTAATATTGCATTGTTAGGACAATCAGAGGGTAAAAAAATAACCAACATAGGTAAGTCAGAAACCTTGAGTTGAACCTAGGTGCTGTCAAACAGTAAGTGCAGTAAAGTTTGACTGGTCTATCTTATTTGGCCCCTAGTTTATGGTGAAGGTAAAGCTAGAAAGCTCTTTATTCTCAGTTAGATTTGTTTGCAGGGTCACTTCACCTTTACCTTGATTTGAAATCATACATAGTATTTGGGTATTTCCTGAAGATATGTAGAATCCTACTCCACCAAAAGTGTGCAAGACAAGAAAATCTCAGGCATTTGAGGGGAAGATTTCTATCATTCTCTGACGAGGTTTACGGAGGCTTATAATAATAATAGAAATCCAACCTGATGTTTAGTAGTCTTGCATGCTGTTAGATTCTTTTTCTCACAATTTATATTGAAAGAAATTTTCTAAATGCCAACGTTACCATTATGCAACATCACAGAAAATGAGCGTGTGCAGAAGTTTGTGCTTCTGAAAAAATGTTGTGTTTACACAATTAAAATGACACAATGAACTTTAATGATCATTTATATAATATTAAGCCTATACTAATTCCTGTAATAATCAAAAAAAGAAAGGCAGGAATAAATGTTTAAAGGTTGTCTTCCACCACCATGTGTAAGGCCCTGTTCACACTACAAAAGTTAATCCGGATTAACTCAGGTAAATGTGGATTAAGTCACTTTACGTTCAGACTAGATTTGATTTAATCTGGATTAACTTAATTCGCATTACGTTGATCCGGATCAAGTTAATCCGGGTAAAACTGTAGTGTGAACGCAAAATGTGGATTAAATATGACGTCATAATTAGTAACGTTACTTGTGGTCTATTGATTTCAACGTTCAACATTTTAATCCGGATTAAGTTAAGCCACAACCACAACGCTAGTGTGAACGCAACAGCTTACCTGTATACTGGCTTAAGTTGATCCAGATTAAGTTAATCTGGATTAAGTTAAGCCTAGTGTGAACAGGGCCTAA